>JAQQSW010001882.1:0-15539 GCA_028646575.1 Pseudocheirus occidentalis
CCTGATGGGTCGCGTCAGCCCCCCTGCTATCTGTAGGCCTAGGGCTCTGAAGCAGCCCAGTGGAAGCCGCTGCGGCTCTCAGCCATTCCTGCTGCAACAGCCGCCTCCCACTGCCTCCTTGCCCTGGGAGCAGTTTGGCTGGACCTGCTCTTCTCCTCCCCAGTTAGCAAAATCCACTGACCTTTCTCTTACCCTTTTTGTCTACTGGCCTGATAGATGTGGTAACTGTGCCTCCAGTGCAGCTGATCTGCTCTCCTATAGCTGCGGTTCCCCACCCGATGCCCCAGGGCCTGAGCCAGCCAGGGTTTGGGCTGCGGGTCCCAGACTGCTGTGAAGAGCCCTGCCTGCTGCGCTGCCTGTAGCAACAGATATTCTTTCTGTCTTGTGGAGAGTTTTGGAGCTTGAAAATCTGTTTATCGTCCCATTTTATGAGTTTTTTAGCGTGTTTGTGTGGGAGCTGTGGTGCTTTGCTGCTTCTACGCCGCCATCTTGGCTCCGCGCCCCGCCCCTCTTCTTTTGCTTCTCTTCCAACCTAGATGACCAGCCCTCAGATTTTTTTTGCTGGACCATTATTTATATTTTTCCCTCTAATTGGATATGCCTTGAGGATCTCTGGGATCTTCAGATCTTTTTTTCTACGCTTCTTCCTGTGGCGATCTCATTGACTCTGATGAGTTCGGTAGTGATCTATGCAGGTCACTCCCATATCTAGGCAGATAGGTAGTGCAGTAGATCGAGTATTGGGCCTGAAGTCAGGAAGACTCATCTTTCTGAGTTCAAATCAGACCTCAGGACAGACACTTACTAGCCGTATAACCCTGAACAAACCCTGTTTGCCTCAGTTTTCATCTGTAAAATGAGCTGGAGAAGGCAATGGCAAACTACTACAGTATCTTTGTCAAGAAAAGCCCAAATGGGGTCACAGAGAGTGAGACACACCCATAGTTATATATTCAGCCTTTCTCTGTCTCCTGAGCTCCAATCCAACATCATTTGTGGAACATTTCAAACTGGATGTTTCTCAAACGCATCATGTCCAAAATCACTCTTCTTTCCTCCCGAATCCACTGCTATTCTAGACAATCCCTATTGGGGATACAACTGTCTTTTCAGGCACCCATGTTGACAGCCTCAGTGTTTGCCTTGCTCCTTTACTCCCACTTTTATTCTCTGCACACTACTTTTGTGCAGAACCTGTGCTGGCCATTAGAGGAATAACAGAAGATTAAATAAAATAGCAGGCCTTATCCTCATGAAGAACACATTTTGTAGAAGAGATGAAACATAACTCCAGTAAATATCATTCAGAGTGGTTTATAAAGGTATAAAAGAAGCACAGAGTAAGTGTAATTTGGGGCCTTAGGGAAGGGGCTGCTTATAAGGCACACTACTTTTGTAGAAGATAGTCATGCAAGTTTAATTCATTTCAACAAACATTTGTTAAATGTCTGTTATGCAAGATACCATGATAATATCTCTACAGATATAAAAAAAAATGACAGTCCCTACGCTTACCGAGGTAGAGCTAGGTGACTTAGTAGATAGAGCACTGGACCTAGAGTCAGGAAGACTCATCTTCTGGGATTTCAAATCCAAGATGAGACAGTTACTAGGTGTGTGACCCTGGGCAAGTCACTTAACCCTGTTTGCCTTAATTTCCTTATCTTTAAAATAAGCTGGAGAAGGAAGTGATGAACCACACTAGGAAAACCCCAGTACAGTTATGAAGATTTGGATGTGACTGAACAACAACACTTAAGGAACTGACAGTGATAAGGAAGAACAAACATATGCACAAATTTAGTATTATACAAGCTGCAATGGCATAGAGACAAAATACTTTTAAAAATTTTGAGGAAGGATAGATACTTTAAGCTAGAGGGAATCAGGAAAGCCATCACAGGGGAGAGAAAGAACTTTCAGTCAGGTTATGAAGGAAAAGAGGGATTTCAAAAAGTAAGAGTGCTGTAGTACAATCACCAGATGTAGGTTCTGTTTTGTTTTGTTCTTTTAATCCATAAACATTAATTAAGTTCAGATATTCTGCTGAACTCTTAGGATGTAAATATAAAAGCCAGAGTATTCCTCCCTTCAAGGAGCATTTATTTTTCCTGGAGGGACTTATATTCTGGGAAAATTAATTCAGTTTAGGAGGTGTTGAATTTGAGCCTTGATATCAAGGTAGGCTACATCTGGCAGGCAGTTAGGAAATGGGGAACTGAGGCACTAGAGATTCCAGGGAAAACTCATTTCTTGCTTAACACCACTTTTTTCCCCTTGCATTTCAGAAGCAAAAGCCGCTCCAGAGGATTGTTTTATCGAAGTAAACTCTAAAGGTGACAGATTTGGCAACTGTGGTTACCATGGCAATAGTTACAGAAAATGTTCTGCTGGGTAAGTAGAAGTGAAGAAATGATACAGTATGGAAGACTGTAAAGCTTGAAGTCTTATGACAGAAGAATCTTATTAAAAATGCACTTTTAAAATTCCACTCCTCTGTCTTCTCTCTGTCTTAACTTTCTATAACTGTATTTACAGATTACATTATCAACCCTAAAAGAATTTAAAAACATAGCTGATGTGCCTGTTCTTGGTCATAGTAGAAGTGCATGATAGTTTTTGTTGAATTGATTGAAGTAACAATAAACATCATGTTCACAGGGTATATTGCACTCAGAGAATAGAGTATCATAGACTCTCAGGTGGAAGTGACTTCATAGACCAGCTAGTTCAGCCAGTAACTGAGCAACAGTGCCCTTCAGTAAGATCTTAATAAGTAGTCATCGTGCTTCAACCTAAATGACCTCCTGGGAGGAGGTGCCCACTACTGTCCTGAGGCAGCATGTTTGAATAACTGTGATTATTTGATTTTCCACATCTAAATCTTTGGCTCTGCGGTTTCCACTCCCCTGTTGCTCCTGGTTCTTTTTGGGTGGGGTTTAGCAGAATAAATCTAATACTTCTACTTGACAACTATTTAAAGGTGGAGATTATTTCCCAAGTAAGTTTTTTCCTTCCCAGAATATATATCACTACTTACCTCAACTGACTTTTCTAAAGCATGATATTCAAAATTAAACTCAATTTCTTATCACTTCTCCTTTGGAAAATTAAATGATTAAAGATTTAACTAAGAAGTCCTTGTGTTCTCCTTTTGTAGTAGAGAGGAGGCAGTGTGATCCAGTGGAAAGAACCCCTCCTGGAACTTCAGGAAATCTGTTCAAAGCGCAGTGCAGGTTTATATTTACTGCACATGCAACCATGGGCAAGTCACTTACTGTTTCTTGGCTTTAGTTTCTTCACATATAAAATGAAAGGATTGGAATAGATAATTTCTGAGGTACCTTCTAGTTCTAATTCTATGATTCTGTGATATCCTTTTGAAGTGTATAGAGAAATTATCTCTGATTTGAATTCTCTGAATTTTGTCCAGATTGGGTTCTAGATCTTCTTAGATAAGCGGTTCTATTTCAGGCTTTTGAGTCAGTATCATTTCAAATCTTCATCCAGCCAGCCCACTGCTCTTTATTTGTCCTGCCTCATTTACATCTGTGCCTCTTTCTTTCATAGTCATCTTTACTTGGCTACTATTGTAGCTGCCATCAGGCATATTTTAAAAAATTATTTAATGAACATTTTTCTCTTCTCTCCCCCCACCCTCCAATGAATAAAATGAAAGGGAAACCTTTGTAACAGATATGCCTGATGAAACAAAGCAAATTCCATCATTGGCCATGTTGAAAAATTTCTTTCTTATTATGCATTCTGAGTCCATCACCTCTGTCTGATGAGCTTCATCTTAAGGCCTCCAGAATCATGTTTGGTCAGTCAGCATATTGATCAACTTCTGATGCCTTTCAAAGTTATTTTTCTTTATCATGTTGTTAGAGCATAAGTTGTTCTCCTGGTTCTTTTCACTTCAGTTTTTCTTCTCATTTTCCTCTGAAATTGTCTATTTAATCTTTCCTTATGGTACAATAATATTCCATTGCATTCATAGACCAAAATTTGTTTACCCTTTCTCCAGTAAGTGGTCATCCTCTTAGTTTCTTATTTTTTAATACTTCAGAAAGAGATGCAGTAAACATTTTTGTGTATACAGGGTCCTTTTCCATTTTTCTTTGCTTGTTTTGGGGTATATGCTTAATAGTCACATCGCTGAATCTTAAAAAGCATATACGTTTTGGTGACTTTTCAGGTTGGTTCCATGTTGCCTTCCAGAATGGCTAGACCAACTTACAGTTCAACTAACAGTGCATTAGTATGTCTGTTTTCCCACAGTCTCCAGCATTTGTCATTTTGCTTTTTCTTCAATCTCAATCTCATGATGACACATCAAAGGAAGAGTTTTGTAGAAGAATTGGTACTCTACATGGGAGAAATACTAGGAAGGCCCAGGGTTCTTAAAGTCTGTGCCGGTGGAATATAAATTCTTCTACCAACTTGGAAAGTCCTTAAGTATAGGTGAATGATGTATTATATCTCATCTGATGACCAATCTAGATACTTAGAGGATATATCACCAAATTGCTTCCAGGATGATACAGTTGTCATCACAACCTATTTCAAAGACTTTGTATTAAGAATGTAACCCAGTGCTATTATCAGTCAATCTACCAGGGATCTATACTTTTGATAAAGAGTTGATTGAGGGGCAGCTAGGTGGCGCAGTGAATAGAGCACCAACCTTGGAGTCAGGAGGATGTGAGTTCAAATCCGGCCTCAGACACTTGACACAAAAACTAGCCGTGTGACTTTGGGCAAGTCACTTAACCCCAATTGCCCTCCAAAAAAAAAAAAGAAAAAAAAAGAAGAGTTGATTGAACTTAGATCCTACTGAGCCTATGGGTGAGCAATTAAGTGACTCCAGGTGTAGGAATCATAGTGATGCATGGGCAGGGAGTGAATCTTGTCATTGCCTATGTGGTACTAATTCATTATTCATGATTACTTCTTTTAGCTGCACAGAAGTTATAATATTTATATTTGTAAAGTGCTTAGCACAGTTTGGCACATAGTAGGTGCTGAATAAATGCTTGGGGACCCTTCTCCCTTATTCCACACCATCAGTATAATTTCTAAGGCAAATTGCTTAAATTTTTGGCTGTATTGTAAAAACAGAGGTCAGCTAGATGGCACACTGTGCCAGGCCTGGAGTCAGGAAGACTAATTTTCTTGAGTTCTAATCTGACCGTAGATACTTACTAGCTGTGTGACCCTGGGCAAGTCACTCTCCCCTTTTTGCCTCAGTTTCCTCACCTGTAAAATGAGCAGGAGAAGGAAATGGCGAACCACTACATTATCTTTGCCAAGAACACCCCAAATGGGGTCAAAGAGAATCATACACGACTGAAACCATTGAGCAACAACAAAAACCAGATATAAATATTGGAGATAACTGTAGTCTAGTAGATTACTGGCTTGGGAATTAGGAGATCTAGGTTGTACTTTTGGCTCTGCTACTAACTTACTGAGTCACTCTATTCAAATCTTTTAAAACCTTTAGGGCTCAAGTTTCTTACCTAAAAAATGAGCTTCTGAAATAGACATTAACTGTGTTTTTCTATGATCCTAAGGAATTAAAACTTTTTGTTGTAATGGAATAAATGTTTTTCCATCTCTGACTTTCTCTTTTTAGTAATTGTAGTAATCACAATAGTATCAATGATAGCTAGTGTATAAAATGCTTTACGGTTTGCAAAACTCTTTGTAAATGTTATTTTGTCCTTTAGCTGTCAGTGTTTGTGACTATGAGCCTCTAATGGCATGACCACAGGATACATCAAGGCTATCTGTTGTTTTATGATTGGCAATCACAGTATCCAGCACTTATGTTGGCCTCACCCATAGGCTTTTCAGAATCGTACTTTCTTAAACATTTGTGTTTCTGAACACAGAGCAGCAGAGGCCACATTCACTTTGGTCATCTATTCCTTTTCCTTTCTGTGGTGCAAGGACAATTTCAGAAATAGTAGTAGATATATACTGCATCAGTTTGGAGCCAGAAGGGACATCAGTAGCCACTTCCTAGTTCACTTTCTTAATTTTATAGTTGATGCAACTGAAGGCCAGAAAGGTTATTTGTCTGATAGCAGGGATGTAATAAAAGCTAAACAAATTAAGCTGACTTATTCTCTCTGATGTATGTTCTAGAGTGCTGTCTCTAGTTTATGGAATAACAGCTTACAACCAGCAAGAAAGGAGCAATGCTACAAAAATTTGAGAAATACTATAGCATGTAAGAACAGTGGTCTGTCTAATGAACTCTATGATATAAATCCTGGGGAATGTTTTGTAGGGAAACTGGTTGGTAATTTCACTCAACTATCCCCTCAGAAGTTGATGACGTGTACTAACTTAAGTAACTTCCATTACTCATGGACTTATATAAATTCTTCTATCTATGTTTTTGCTGACTCTTCTCTGTAAAGTTTTTTTTTTTCCATTTTTATATTGTCTTGAGATTCTCATGTGCAAACTTAAGAATTCTGTAGGCCCACAAGTTCCTTGGAGGAAACCAAAAGGCCCCTGGATGTTTGTTATGGGTAGGATTCTCAGGTATTTTGCCCTTCTCTAGAATTACCCAGAAGTCCTGGTTCTGACCTGACTTTAGTGACTTGGTTCTTTTTTCAAGGTCACCCTGGGAACTGATTAGAGAATCAGAACCTAAATCTCTTGCCAGCATTGTTGTCAGCATTCAGTAATAACCCCAAAAATATGTGAAGTGTTAAATTTTGTATGACTATAACGGGATGCAGAAATAAGGAAAAATTAATTCATGCCAACCTACAAGATTGTAAAACAGGAAAGAGAGGCATTACAGTTGCTGACAAACTGCAGGACTACATGACAGGCAACATCTGGATGTTTTTGAAAGCAGAATGTCTTCAGGATAAGCAAGAGGACAGGCATCAGTATTATTTCAACTAGAGAACAATGTTTGCTAAAGAGAAGAAGCTGGAGTTGTTTGATCAAGGTTATAAAAATTAAGTCAGTTTAGGGGAAGTTTGTGGTCTCTAATACGCTATCTGAATGCAGGTATTCATGCTACTGCATGTGACAATCAATAAACTTCTTATTAACTTGAAATAGCTCTCCCTCCTCTAATTTTTGACACCCAACAGTTGTGGCAACAAGGGGGAGATTCATCTAATGAATTTCAGGACTGGAATCATGGTGCAGAAAAGCAGCTGTTACTAAAGCAGGTTGGGGGCAACTAGGTGGCACAGTGGCTAGATTCTTAGGTCTGGAGTCAGGAAGACTCATCTTCATAAGTTCAGATCCAGCATTAGTCACTTACTAGGCATATGACCCTGGACGAGTCACTTAACCTTGTTTACCTCAGTTTCCTTATCTGTAAAATGAGTTGAAGAAGGAAATGGCAAACCACTCCAAGGACACCCTAAATGGGGGTCACACAACGTTAGACATGACTGAAATGACTGGACAATAATTTGATCCTGAAGTATCTATCTAAAAGGCCTCTCCCAGTTCCTCTTGCTTCACCACAGCTCTGGAAGAGGAATCTAAATGAGTTAAGTTCTCTTTAAGAGGCATCTGGGCAGATTGTCATTTGGAGTCGTGGGATCTGTACAGTCAACAGTACTACGTTTCAAGTTACCAATGTTTTTTTTCTTTTTTTTTTTTGTCCTATAACAAATATTGGTAACTTGAAGTATTAAGTGTTTTGTTTGTATTAGGTTGAGTGTATTTACATTATCTGTTTTGTGTTTTGGTAAATCCAAATTGACTTCCCTGTGGCCTGATTAGGCAAAGGGAAAAGGGTTTAAAAAGTGAGAATTTTTCTACAGAACTTTCAAAGCCTTCAAAAAAAATACTTTCTCTTTGTATTTCTAACTCTGGCTAAGTTGAAGAGACAGATAAGGATAGAGAAACTTTTTGAGAAATGTTTGTTAGTGGTTTGAAATTGATAGTATTTTATCCAGTTGCAGAATTTATCCAATGGAAACTGTAGAAATAAATTGCAGCATGGAATTATTTGAGGAGAGCATACCCCCCAAAAATTCTTTTCTTGAAGGACCATTAGTCCTTAAATGAAGAATATACAATCATAATTTTGTTACTACATAACAGAGATTATGTTTGTAATTTTCATGTTTCAGAAGATCCTCATGGACCATTAAAGAGAGAGGTGAGAATACAAGACTGCCACATTAAATCTTTGTCAGTAAACTAACTGAAAGTAGGCCCTTATATTTTGAAGGCCTGTCAGTAAATGACCCTGAGAAACTTGAGGTTTTGTATGATACCTTTGTTATATACATCCAGATATGATTGAATGTATTCTAGTTTCATTTAAAATTAGATGCCTTCTATTAAGATAATGATGATCTTTGATCCTACATAAGTAAATCAGACCATAATGGAAAATACACTTAATATTTGTTATTAAAACAATTTTTTAGAAACTACAAACAGCAAGTTTGTTAAAAATGTAATTAGATCAAAATGACTCATACTAATCTTAAGTACATTCAGTATAGAATGTCAAAACTGACAAGATGAATGAAGTGATTTCCTACATGAGATTAATTTGGAGATACATTCAGTTGAATTGTTATTATTTGTTTGGCAATAAATTTTATTTCATGTTTTAAATCTGTGATGTTATATAGGTTATTGTGTTTCTAAATTTACTGTGAATTTTGGGAAGTCATTGTATATAAAATGTTGTAAAGAGGATAATGCAGTTTTATTGTTGTTGTTGTTCAGTCGTTTGAGTTGTATCTAACTCTTTGTGACCCCATTTGGGGTTTTCTTGGCAAAGGTGTTGGAGAGTTTTGCCATTTCTTTCTCCAGCTCATTTTACAGATGAGGAACCTGAAGCAAACAGGGTTAAGTCTTACTGACTTCAGGCCTGGCACTATCCAAATAGAACTGAGGATATTTTATCCTGTCACCTGTGTTGTTACTCTGTGTCCTTAGGCTTAGGTCTTCTGAGGAACAGTCTTGATGTTGCCTCTATGGCACTCCTGCTTCTCATAGCGAATTTCTCTAGCCATGACAGGTAAAACTATAACTTTTTTATATAGTGAATCTTGTTTCAGTGCTCCAGCACCTCTGAAATGCTATAATAAGATGCAAGTATAAGGTATCCTATTGGGTAGACTTTAATGGTCTTCCTATAGCTCTGTTGTTTGTAAAAACTAATGCCACAACGTCTAAACGATTTTTTTTTACCACGTGAACTAATTACTGGAAGGCCAATCTGATTAGATTTTTGTCACCTTTTACTAAATTATTAATTGGTCACAAACCTGTCCTGGTAAGAGGACACATAAGACACCATTTATTTTTTTACCCAACACTGCATGGTCCATTGCTTGCCCTTTATGAAATCTGGTAGTGTGCCTCATGGAAATATGAACCACACTTGCTCAGACGTGAGCCGTGACACCTGCCAGGCCATATAGACACGTCTCCCAAGGCCTTTGTCTAGGCACAAAAGGGTAGTGGTTTCTTCTTGGTGTCATTCATCTGAGGAATGACGGAAGAGGATGTACATAGATGCTTGAGAGAAGCACAGAACCTGTACCTGCAAGAGCAGATCACTGCCACTGCAGAGGACTTGACATCTCTAAAGTTACAGCTGTAGTGTTTCTTTATTCACCGTGTTGTTATTTTGCTTGCTTTATTAGTTCTACATGCATTATTGACCTATTAACCCATTCTATAAGCCACGTAACATTCCTGTTCAGACTGATACCACTTTAGGAATTGTTAAAAAATTGTGAGACTGTAAATGGGGAGGACGGAGGGCAGGAATTGAAGCCTAAAACTTTGTATGACTGTAATGGAATGTGGAAATAAGGGGAAATAATTCATGCTGACCCACAAGTTTGCAAAATAAAGAAAGGAGGCAATTGAGTTGCTGATAAGTTGCAGGATTATAGGGGATACATGTGTATATTCTTGAAAACAGAATATTTTCAGGATTAGGAAAAGGACTTGCATCAATATTATGTCAACTGGAGAACAATGTTCGGTAAAGAGAAGAAGCCAAAGTTGTTTGATCAAGGATATAAAAATTGGCATGATTTAGTAGGTCACCTACATGCATGTATTCAGGCTACTGGATCTAACAGTCTATAAACTCATTAAGTTGAGAGTTTCTGCCTCCTGATTTTATCAACAAAACAAATCAAGGACTCTGAAAAATCATGACTTTGTGGGGGTATTTCCATAGACTTTCAGCCCAGATCTGTGATTTTTGTCAGGGATAGACCTAATGGTGAGTTCCTTCTACCATTGCATTATCATTTTGTCTCTGAAACTCATCATTTTCTAGAGTTGCTAGGGGTACTGTGAGGCTAAGTGACCTCTACAGTCAGTGTCAGATGTAGGACTTGACCCCTGATCTTAGTAATTCAGCACCTGGTTTACTATATATCATTACTTCCACAAATGACCTAAAGTCATACAAGTGGAATATCGCACCAGGAGTATTGAGTTTACCATTAGATGGTGCTAATGCTCTACGATGTCTTTAGTTGAAGAAATCTTAGTCTTTTCTCTGGCCACTAGACAAACTATTTTGTATGTCCTTTATATTTCTTCTGACCACTGCAACCTCACCTTGCTCATTTGCTATTTTATTAATATGATTTTCTGATCTCTTCTTTTTAATTAGATTAGCTAAGGGTTTAGTTTTATTTCTCATTTCTATGTTTGTTTTTTTGTTTTGTTTTTAATTTATCTATTTCCCCTCTAGTTTTTATTCTCTCATTTTATGTTTATTTTATTTTTGTTTATTTGATGGCATTTTAATTTTTTAATGCATATTCAGTTTATTACTTTCACTTTCAATTTTGTTAATGTATGATTGTAAGGATATGATTTTCCTCCTGAGGACTGCTTTAACTGCATCTAAGAAATTTTTGTATGTTTCATTATGATCATTTTCTTTTACATGGTTATTAATTGTTTCAATGATTTATTCTTTGACTCATTCAGTATTTACAATTTCATTATTAAGTCTCCATTTGGATGTATATCTTTGTGGTACATGAATCAGTTTTTAATCTTATTGTATCATGATCTTTAAAGGATGTATTAACTATTTCTGCTCCTTTACAAATATATGTGCAGTACCTCTGTGCCATAATATAGGGAGAGTTTTTATAAAAGGGCTCTTCTTGGTGCTAAAAATGCATTTTTTTTTGCTGTCCCATTTAGAAGATGCTATAAGTCTTTAACTCATTTTTTCTAAAAGCTATATCAGTTCCATATTTTCCTTATCTTTGTAAGATAGATAGATAAGTAGACTTATCCAAAACTGATAGAGGGATATTGAAATCTTGTTTCGCAACTGTATTACTGTCTTTGTCTTCTTGAAGCTCAGATAATGTTTCCTTTGTGAATTTGAATGCTAAAGCATTTAGAATGTTTAAGTTTGTTACTGATACTAGGATGTTGTCTATGGTTCCTTTCAGTATAATGTAATTTCCTTGTTTATCCCTTTTTATTTTTGAACACTTGTTTCTGCTTTTCTGATAGCATGATGGCAACTTCTGCTTTTTCATATTCATTTGATGCAAAAGGAATTGTTTTTTCCATTTCCTTAGTTTTATTTTATGTGTGTCTTTGTTTTTTAAATGTGATTTTTGTAAGTAATGAGGCTTTGTTTTCTTAAATAATCTATCATTCTTTTTCATTTTATTAGATTGTTTATTCCATTCACATTTAAAGTCATGAGAGTTAGATTTATATTTCCCTCCATCTGCCTCTAAAGTTGCTTTTTTTTCAAGTTAAAAATTTTTTTCCCTTTTCTGCTATAAACACAGTATTTTGTTCCTTCAATTACTTTAATCTTTTTCTAAGGTGGTCCTGTTCCCACTGGCTCTCTTCTCACCCCTGATACTTCCTCTCATTCATTATACCCCTTTCACTTTAGAATTTTGTTTTTTAGTTCCATTTATCCATGCTTTTATCTAGTTATATATTTCTAACCCCTCTTTTTTCTTCTTAGTCAAATAGATTCTTCCTCCTTTCCTCTCCTTTAGGTAGTCCTGTTTGCAAAAAGGATTTCTCTCAGCTCTTCATTATCCATCCTTCTCTTTCCTTTCTCTGTCATCCTTCTCTAGATATGCATTCTCTCATTTCATGACCCTTGCAATTATCTGGTTTTTCCCTTTTCTCTGTATTCTTCATAATATCAAAACATCCAAGGTTCATTTTAGTTTATCTCCTCTAGCTGCTTTTTGCCATGGCCTTATAGGGCTTACTCTATGAATTCCCCTTTTCCATTGTGCCTCACTGTTAGAAAAATGTGGCAGAGAGAACAGTGCCCCATGGTAGAGCCCCTTACTCTACCCTCTCGTTCACCATTTTTTTTTCCACATTTGCCTGGAAATATCTTCCCTATGTCTATATTCTCTCATTCCTCCAGATGTCAATTGCCTTGAGGGGTTCCAAATCCCCCGCTCCCAGGACAAGTAGACTTTTGAAGCTCCAAATCCCCCAGGCCTCATCCAGTGTAAGGTTCTCATCTCCTTTCACCTCTAGGAGCATTCATCCGACCTTCAAAGAAGGCTTCCTTCCTTTACCTTTCTTTTCAACCTTTTTCCCATCTCCTTTTCATCTATTCCTCTGTAAGCTCTTATCTTTATGAGTCTTGTTTAGATACTTGTTGATTTAAATTACCTCTGAAGTAACTTCCATTTCTGATTCTGTGATTTTACCAGTATTTCTTTACATGTAGTAGATGTGCAGACTCTTTTGAGCCTGAGGGAACTTTAGAAGGTTTAGCCCTGAATTTTTCAGAAGAGAATTAGGTAAGTTTCCAGACTTGTAACAGTGATATCCTAGACATTTTAGTACGTGTGTGGAAGATAGAACTAATGTTCATCTACAAGATGATGTCTACAGAAGTGCACCACTGTGTGGTATGTGTGTGTATCTGTGTGTGTCTGTGTGTCTGTGTGTATTTTTATTAATCCTCTTGGTTAAACTTTTCATTATCTGATACAGAAGAAGGAAATTTTCCCTTCATCTTCTATCTAGGAGCCTCAGTTATGTTGGTTAGGAGAGCTGAGACTCACCTTTGTTTCTGCCTTGGAGTACCAGCCAGGCAAAGGAAGGAGTAAAACGTCTAGTTTATTGATGCCTTACAATGGAGAGATCTCAATAGGCTTCTGAAACTCAACATTTAAAAAACAAAATCGTTTATCTTTCTTTCCAAGCCCACTTCTGTTCTAAAATTCCCAATTTCTAACAAGACTATCTCCATCATTTCAGTCACTCACGCTTATCGTATAAGCCTTGATAATTCATTTCTGTCATCCAGTCATTTACCATATTTTGTTGTTTCTGCCTCTACAAAGTTTTTCATTTGTCCCTGTCTCTCCAGTAAGGCAGCTAGGTGGCGCCATAGTGCATAGAGTGCCCTGCGTGAAGCTAAGAAGATTCATCTTCCTGAATTCAAACCTGGCCTCAGACACTAACTATGTGGTCCTTAACAAGTCACTTAACCCTGTTTTACGTCAGTTTCCTCATTTGTAAAATGAGCTGTAGAAGGAAATGTCCAACTCCAGGATCTTTGCCAAGAAACCCCCCCAAAATGTCGTGAAGAGTCAGAGAAGATTGAACAACAACTTTTCTCTACTCCCTTTAGTTAACGTCCTTATCATCTCTTTTCTGTACTAATGTATTAGCTTCCTAATTAGTCTTGCAGCTTCAGATCTCTCTTCATTCTAATTCATTGTCCTTATAGCTACCAAAGTGATTTTTATAAAGGAAAGGTCTGACCATGTTATTCCCTTATTAATATCAAGTGACTTCCTCTTATCTCTAAGATCAAATAAACTCTCTGGTATTTAATACCCTTCGCAAACAGGCCCTAATCACCTTTCCAGTTTGATTACATATTACCCTTCCAGTAAGAAGGCTATCCTGACTTTCTTACTGTACCTCATACATCTTGTACCACTCTTTTGTCTTCTGGCTTTGCATTTGTAGTAACTGTCTCCCATGTCTAGAATGCATTCCCTCTTTACCTCAGCCCATTAGAATCCCTAATTTCCTTCAAATCTCATTTCAAACACCAGTTCTACATCAGTCTGTCAGTTAATATTCTTTAAATACTGTGTGCTGGGCACTATGCACTGGAGATACAGAAAGAGGTAAAGACATTGACCTCAAAGAACTTACAGCCTAATAGAGGAGACAACAAGAAAACATATATGTACAAGAAAACAATAGAGGGCACTAGAATTGAGAGGAGTTCGGAAAGGCTTCCTGTAGAAGATGGGATTTTAGTTGGGACTTGAAAGAAACTGTACAAGTCTGTAGATTGTGTTGAGGAGAGGGAGCATTCCAGGTACGGGGGAAAGCCCATTGGAGATACCAGATTAGAGGTCAGCAGAGAGGTTAGGGCAGTATGGGTAGATTTGAGAATCATCTGTAATTAAATCCATGGTAGCTAATGAGATGCCCAGATGAAATTGTATAGACCAGTGGTTCTCAACCTTCCTAGTGCCACGACCCTTTAATACCCTCATGTTGTGGTGACCCTCCAACCATAAAATTATTTTCGTTGCTACTTCATAACTAATTTTGCTACTGTTATGAATCATAATGTAAACATCTGATATGCAGGATATATTTTCAGTGTTACAAATTGAACATAACCCACAGGTTGAGAACCGCTGGTATAGATGGAAACAAGAAGCACTCGGCAGAACCATGTGGGACACTTACATTAGGGGGTATGACCTGCATGAGGATTTACCAAAGGAGCCTGAGAAAGGAGTAGTCACATAGGAGGAAAACTAGGATAGAGTGTTTGCATGAAATCGTAGGGATAAGAGAGTTATCAGGAAGAAGAGGTGATCAGCATTGTTAAAAGCTATATGGAATTCTGGAAGAATTAAGGATTGAGAAAAACACTGGATTTGGCAGTGACAAAGTCATTGATAACTTTAGAGAAAGTAAGTTTGGTGAAATGGTAAGATTGGAAGCTAGATTGAAAGGGATTAGGAAGTGAATGAGGAAAGAAAGTGGAGGCATTTATTATAGATAGCCTTTTCAAGGAGTTTGGCTACAAAGTAGAAGAGAAAGTGGACATTAGTTAATGGGGATGGAAGGATCAAGTGAGTTTTTTGTGGATGGGGGAGACATGGGTTTGTTTGTAGGTGGGAAGGAAGGATTCTGTCATCAAGGAGAGATGGAAGATAAGAAAAAGAATATGGATAACAGAGGGGGCAGTCTATTGGAGTAGACATGATATTTTCCTGGTCTCCTAGCTACTAGTGCCTTCCTTCTTTGTATTTATCTGCCTTTGTACACATTGTCTACTCCAGATAAGTAGTAGCTTCTTCGAGGGTATAGAATGTTCCACTTTCATCTCTGTATCCCCAGTTTAACAACATATAGTTGTTTAATGCTTGTTGATTGAAAAGAGCTTTTCTAAAAAGCCCCAGAGCTGTCACTCCCATCATTTCTATGTATATCTATACAGACTTACTAATTGAATACCACATATAAATATATATATATACATATATATATATATATATATA
>JAQQSW010001883.1:0-15535 GCA_028646575.1 Pseudocheirus occidentalis
TTATAATTCTATTGTCAATCTACTCCTTGTTTTATTAGGAACTTCACAGTCTTTATGTTCCCCACCTTTAAATAAGAATGATTATGTCTAGGTTGTAATAAGGAGACAGCAATTGATGGTTTGATTGGTTTCTATTTATCAAGTATTACTACTTGATTCCTGTGACTCCTTTAAAAAGGCAACCCATATTTTTTAAAAATGAGAAACAATATTCTTTGGATAATAAGATCCTATTTAAATCTGACTGTTAGATTTTTATCTGCCAAGCATTTTGCTTAAGAGGAATTAAAAGTTGAAAGCCCCTAAAATTTCTGAAATATGGAAATGAAAAAGTCAAGTGATATGCCTGTAATCATAACATGATTATAACAAACACAACTCAGAAATAAGCTGAATACTCTAGTAGGAAATGCTTCATCCTGGGGAGTTTCTGAGTCAGCAACTGGGCCCTGAACTTAATTCGCAGTTTAATGGGCCTCAAAAGTAATTGAATAAACAATTGAGTGATGCAGGAGTCCTGAAGATCCTGGAGAATTAAGTTGAGAGGTGCAGTTTTGCATGACCAGAAGAGAGGATGGAGGGGGGAGAGTGAGTTTAGAAGGAAGATGAAGGGATTAATATTCAGTTTTATTTTTATTGCAAACATCGACAAGAAGATAATGAATTCTGGGCCTGGCTCCTGAGATACAGGTTACCTCCATCCAGGCAAAGGATCCATGAATAATTAATAATTCACTTGAAAGTTCACAACCTCCATCTTCTCCCCAAGGTAATCATCAGAGAGATGCCAGCCAGCTAATAGGAGGGGAGCCTAGTAAGGCTCATGCAAATGAAGCTGCCCCTGTCTCCAGGTGTTCTTACCAAGTCTGACTAAGGAGGCAGTTTGCTCTATGCACCCCAGGATGAACATTTACCCCCCCTTACGCTTTCAACCACATCAGCCACAAGCCTTCACTTATTTCCATGTTCACAAAGGCACTAGGTTCAGGTCAAGGTGGTATGGTGAAGAGTATCATTAATGCCTATGTGCAAAGGATCATTAGGATCACAAGACCCAGCAGTAGTTTTGGTTTTCTTTTTTTACTTTCATAAAGTTATTTTCAGCATGTTCCCTGGTAGTAGGATCAGAAAAGTAATGGTGGTATAATTGATTTCTACCTTCAGGGGAAATGAGTAAACTAGTAGCTCCATTGAATTTGCTCAAATTCTTTCTCAGGAGTATCAGATCCCTTCAGAATCAAGAAAGCTCTCTCTTATTGGAGTGTTAGGAGACCATATACAAAGAAAGAAAAAGAAAGGGGCCAACTTGTTCAACTCAAGGGTGGGAAACCTGTGACCTCGAGCATACATGTGGCCCTCTAGATCCTCAAGTGCAACCCTTTGAGTGAATCCAAACTTCACAGAACAAATCCCCTTAATAGAAGGATTTGTTCTGTAAAACACAACAGGAACACAAGGACTATATGTAGCCTGGAGGGCTCAGGTTTTCCACCCCTGTTTCAACCCCTCTGCCATGAGTCATAGTACTGGTGGCACCTGGGAGAGCAGGTGAAAGTAAAGAAGAAAAGCAAGAGAAGTCAAGAAACAATTACATGGAAGATACTAACCATCACACTCACATTGTATCTACTATGCAACAATATTGTTGCATAAGGCATGAAAATAAAGAGACAAAAATGAAACTCCATATGTAGATGGAAGTGACATTCAATTGAGGGAGATAAAACAAATTTAAGTATGTACAAAATTAAAGAGAGGAATTGGACCTCATCTAGTAGAGAGAACTTCTGGATATAAGGAAAAGACTTATAAGAAGCAGTTAATTGCCTTTTCTGCAATTTATAGACTTAAAAAGTTGTCTAGGCCTTACAGTACTGAGAGATTAAGTGATTTGCCTAAGGCCATCAGTATGAGAAGGGAGACTTGAATGGCAGTCCCTTACCCCATTGACTGGTGCTTCTTGACCTAGAAAAGAACCTTATAAAAATCTACCAGGCTTTATTTATTTTGGTACCTCATTCCATCAGGTATCCTAGCACTTACTCTGACTTACCCTCACGTTAATAGGTCGTTCCCTCAATAAAACTTACATGCTTCCCTTTCTTTCTGCTCGCTCTTGTATCATTGTGTTAAATCTTGAATCACCATTCTCACTGGAGATGTGAAACCTCTTCTTACAACTTCATTAAAATAGAGAAAAATGAAGTCATTTGCCTCAGGCCATACAAGTAATAAATAGCAAACATAAGATTCAAACCCAGGTGTTTTGACACCAAATCCAGTGCTCACTATGTATATCAACTATCTTTGTTTCTTGAGAAGCGTGTGTTGCCCATGTGGGTTATATATCTGTCCACATCAATTTATTTGAATATAGTTTGTAGGGAGGAATAAACGAATATCTCAGGAATCTCACCCACCTCTGAGAGGCTTATTTTTTTAACTATCTAGGAACCCTCCTCTGAGAAGTACTAGAATAGAACTATATGCCTCTGTCTCCTTAAATTTATTAGTCTAGGATTTTTTTTTCTTGCATTCAAGCTACTTTTCTGATCACTATGCCTTACATAAGAAGGCATGCAGCTTAAATTGAAAACTTGACTCCCTTCCCACTAAATGTTTGTTACTTAAAAGATCATTATAAATAGTGCACAGTGAACAATCACATTTATCTAAATAGATGGCAAAAAAGAAATGAGAAGTATATTACAATCTGTATTGATACTGAAACATAAAAATAGAAAATAACCAGGACCTGCCAATGAAATTTCTGGTTTCTAGAGGTATTTTCCAATTTTAGTAAGTTTGTGACTAGGATTATTCATGTGCAACCTAATTTCTACTGCTACTGCTGACTACTACTACCACCAGCACCCCTACCAGCTAAAATATATAGTGTTTTAACAGTTGCAAAGCACTGCATATAAATTTTCTCATTTTTTGTCTTCGCTTTACCCTGGGGACTTTTTATTAAGTAGTCAATGGCATCAGTTCACAAACATCTCATTGCAAATGCATTAACTTTTCATTAATTGAGGATGAGTACTTTTATTCACACAGACACTTTTGGTTGAATTTTAATTTATTCCATTAACATAATTCAGTCTTTTGTGGCTCATTAGATGCTTCTGCATTCTTAGGTAGTTAGATACTGCCAATGTTCTAATCAATCCACACAAAGGACCTTAGTTTTCTAGATTCTTCCATTCATCCAGGTAATCAATGATCTCTATTAAATTCAATTCATCAACAAATATTTATCAATTGTTTGCTATTTGTCAGGTTCTTTGTTAGATTCTGAAAATAAGAGCTCAATAAACCGAACAATTTATTTGTATTTATGATTTACTTTATAAGAGGCACTGATCCATGGCAGCTTGTTGGTACAGTAAATAGAGTACTGGACCTGAAATCAGGAAGGCCTGAGTTTAAATTCAGCCTTAAACGTTGTGAAGTTTAGTTGTGTGACCCTAGGCAAGTCACCTAAAATCTCTTTTAGTCTCAGTTTCCTCACCTGTAAAATGGGAAGAGCAGTAGCACCTAGACCATAGGGTTATTGTGAGGATCAGTTGAGATATTTGTAAAGTGTGTAACACAGTAGCAAAGAATTAACATATTAGGAGATTAATAAATGCTTAATAAAAGTTCCCTTCCCTCATTCCCCCAAACTGCCATGTTGCACATAATAAGAATAGATTTTAGTCTTTAAAGAACTTACAGTTCAATGAGTGATGGTGGAGGGCACAACATGTACCCCCAAATAAGCATAACATAAGCAAATTCACCACTGTGGAAAGAAAAGCCTTCTTTTTTGCCACATCTCTTAAAGAATTATTTGTCTGTAAGGGTCTGGATGGGTCAGAGTTCAAGACAATTCATTCCAAAGCATCAATTACCCCAGGATCAGGCAATAAATACATTAATAAAAATAATGAATAAAATAAATTAGCAAAAACTAATTTTTAAAATCCTTGAAGAGGGAGGAAACATGAATCAAGTCCACATATGGAACAACTGACAATAGCTTAAAATGGAACATACAATACAAGGACTCTGGGATTGCCAATGATTCCTAATTCGCACTCCCAATATCTTGTCAACCTAAAGTTGTATTCATGCCAAATACAGACACATCTTGCCTTTTCCCCAGTGCCTTCATAATCTAGTGTATCTGACAATATTTCCAATAATTTATTGCATAATTTTTCACTGAGCTAATTTTCCATCGAATTCATAAGAAATCCCAGAGATTTGCTTTTTTGACAGATATTTCTTACCCATTGGTACATGCTCTATTGTTTGGCTTACCTAAAATGGAGAAGAAAATGTCTTTATCCTTTTCTTTTTCTCATAATGGTTCATTTTTATCTTCCTCTGCTATTATCTAACATATATGTATAACTTCATTATGCTCTACAAGATCTTTTTGCTATTAATTTAATTATGAAACTGAATTTTTAAAAAATTAATTAATAATTGATTCCTTTTCTTTTTATATGGAACTTGATTCTAAACATTTCACTCACTCTCCTCCTAGCCTGTGAATCTTCCAAATATTAAATGCTTCTCTCAATTCTTTATATTTGCTGTTCCTTACAACATCATAATATCTCATTATATTTTTGTACCAAAACTTGTTTACCTATTTCTCAAATAATGGATATTTTATTTATATCTACTTCTTTGCTACTGCAAAAAATAAAAATTACTTCATTAAGTATTTTAGACTACGTGAGTTGATTCTTTCTGACTTTTACCAAGTTGGGGCAGATGATGAGCATTTAGATCTTTGGGTGAAAAAGTATAAAAATTTTTATCACTTATTAAATATAATTTCAAATTACTCTCCAGAGCGGGTAAACCAATTCAAAATTCTACTAAATTCATATTAGTCATAATTCCATTTCTTCAACCCTTACAATTGACTATTTATATCTTTTGTCATCCTTGGAAATTTGCTGAGTACAAGATAAAGCAACAGAGCTATTTTTATTTAAATTTCTTTTTTAGTGATTTGAAGCAATTTGTGATATGATTGTTAATAGTTCATAATTCTTTTGTGTCATATCTTTCAACCATTTGCATTTTGAGAAGTGATTCTTTCTCTTTCATATTTGGTTTAGCTATGTATATCGACTCAACAGAAATATTTAGTACAAAGAATTTTTCTAAATCAACACTTTCCTTTTTTATCCAAACTACATTAATTGTATTCATATAAAACCTTTTCATGTTCATGTAATTAAAATTATATGCTTTATCTTTTGTGAATGTCTCTATTCCTTCTTGGTGATTTTTCTTCTACCTCTACCTGTGAAAAGCACTTCAAGTTCCCTTCAAGTTTTTCTTTAATTTGTATCTGTTTGCTTGCTTTTTATTTGTTTGTTTTAGGGTATGACCATTTATATTTAAGTAGTCTATCCAGTCAGAAAGCATTATGATGCGTACTGCAAAATGGTGGTATAAATCTATTTTTGAGGAGAGGAGATTCATACTACTTTCTAGCTTCCCCAGCAATTTTTATCAAAAAAAAAAAAAAGTCCTTCTCAAAGATTTTGTCAAACATGGGCACTTGAGTTCAATTGCTCTCCAACTGCTACCAGCTTGGTATGCTAAGTGTGAAGTCTTGCTTTGTCCCACCCTATCCCTAATCTGACAGCATTAGAGAACTCCCACTGTGTCCTGTGGAAGATTTTCTCTGTGGAGTAGCATCACACCGTTTGTTTGGACAAGGCTTAGTAGCAGCAACTGAGCCTTGGGGTAGAGCCAGTGGGAAAAGCAATCTCAGAGTCATTCCAAAACTGCATGTCATCTCATCGTTGCCTACAGTGACTTGGTTGACTATGCTGTAGCCAAGGAAGGCTGAACATTTGCTAGGGGCATGGACACCAACTTGAAGATGACAAGGGAGAGGATGACAATGTCCAGAGCCCAGTGGTGATACAGATAATGAAACTGTTTGCTCACCCTCCTCTCCCCTCCATAGGAAAGCTATGATTCTTTCAGTTGCCAGTAAAAAAAACTCCATCTATAAACCTTTACCAGCTTCCTCCAGCAGCAGAAATTGAATCTTGGCTCCTTTGGGGGAACATCATGATGCAGGGATTACATTGAAATATTCAAGGAATAAATAAATGGACAGTTCTCCCCCCAGAGGTGCTGCTCTATTGTCTGCCAAATCACTTCTTCTTCAGGTTTCCTTACCCTGGCCTCCCTTGGGCTCTGAATCAATGTCCCCTGGGAGAATGTGGTTGGAGCCTCTGCAGGTCCTCTCTGGATCTGCCTCTCTTCCCAAACCACCAGCAAAAAGTCAAAGATTTATCCTCGGGGATGTCCAATTCATGTTATTAGACAATGGAACATGCACTGAATAATTGGATTTATTTCCAATTTCTGACCCTCTTCAACCCTCTGTCCTTGTATCCACAACTCTATCTCATGGTTTCTTTCTCCACCTGTTGAGGGCTTTCAGTTAAGGATGTTTTCCCACAAGAAAGGAATTAGAGCAAGGTTAATCCTCAGAACCTCAATTAGGCATCTCAGCTGGGATCTCCCAAACTAGTCTGATATTATGCCTCCCTTTGACCTCTTGCAGTCAAGTTCCTAATACCCTGAATTGCAATCATGTCTCCACCCCTTTCCCTGGGAAGGAGAACTGCCTTTTTATAAACTAATTTATACCAATATGAAAATGGAAGGGATGTGTAGGTAGTGGGGGAGGGAGTCCCTGAAGGAGAAGAACATTAATTTGTACAGTAGCTCAGAAAATAGAGAAAATAGAGGACAGGTCAAAGAAGACATAGTAGGATGAATGGCAGGGCTCAGAATGCCAACCAAATATTCCCCCACAGCTCATAGCCTTCTCCAGTACACTGAATGTCTGGGTCATGGAGACAAGGCAAGGAAAACCCAGTTTGCCAAGAAAAGGGACAGTCAATAGTTTCTACTACTTAGCACAGTCTAACTAGCTTTCAATGCATGATCATCTCCTACAGACTAGTATGATATTATACCTCCCTCATATCTTGCAGTCAAATTCAAAATACCCCAAATTGCAATCATGTTTCCACCACTTTCCCTGGGAAGGAGAACTGCCTTTTTATGAACTAATTTATTACAATATGAAAATGGAAGGGATGTGTAGGTAAGGGGAGGGGAGGGAGTCCCTGTAGGAGAACATCAATTTGTACAGTAGCTCAGAAAATAGTTTTCATTGCTTTTCAAACCTTCCATGCCTTCCCTTAATTAAATAATTACATCAGTCCTTAACTATAACCTGCCTTAGAATTTTAAGCATGAAGTTTATGTCTGGTGGAAATGTTTGGATTTGATCAATTAGTACTTTCTATATTCAAAAGCAATGAAAAGTTTTGGAAGATCCTCTGTGGAGAGTGAAATTGCACACTGATAAAAGATATAGAAGGATTGCCTGGCACCAGCAAGGGCTCAATTAAGGTTGTGTAACATAGTTTTAGGGAAACCAGTTAGAAATACTCCTTCATTTTCTCCACCTTTTTTTCAGCAGCATGTGTTTAAAACTAAAGACAAAATGGAAAAAACATTGGTCCTGGAGTCAAAAAGACCTAGCTTCAGATACTTATTAGCTCTGTGACCCTGAGCAAGTCACTTAACCCTGCTTTATGTCTGTTTCCTCCCTTAGCTCCCCTTTACCCCACCCTTTCTGCAGCTTTCTGATTTTGATTGGTTGGTAGATATGTAGTTCATGAACCTCAAAAGGAGTAGAGGTTAAAGAATGATGCCACAAAGGAGAAAAACTAGAAGTGGCCATGGGGAGCAAGGAGTATTCCATCTCTCCTACATCTACCAGTTTGCCAAGGGGAAATAAACAAAGGTACAGCCAGTACTAGAAAAGACTGACCAGGGAAGGTATATTATTAAAAGGCATATCTTGGTGATTGCTGAAAGATTGAAGTTGTAAGGAGAAGAAACATTTTAGAACAAAGAGAGGTGTAGAACAGGTTATCTAGAGGACACAATGGAAGGCATGAGTAGTTCATGGTTGAGATTTTGGAATGGGAGGATTGTGAGGGATGGGAACAAGAAACCAGGTGGTGAGGAATGAGAAATAAAGTTTAGATGATAAACTGCAGGGGTTTACAATCACAGGGATTTGTGGGATGTGACTGGCCAGGGATGAGGAGGATAGGTATCTGCAGGAGACAAGCACATCACAGAATGGAAAGGAAACTCTGTTTCACTTTTTCTCTTCCCTCTAAAGGATGGAGATTAGGCATGAGAAAGCACAAATGAAAGCTGAACCTGCACAGTGTGAGTAGGAAGTCCCACTTCCTACCAACTATCCTCTTCTTCCCTCAAGGAGAATGAAGGACTTTGGTTTGTTGTCTTTGATTCATTGTAACTGTAGTGCAATTCTGAGCAAAACAAATGAGTATTACTTTATAGGCTCTCTCTCTCCTGGCTATTCAAAAATACAAAGTTCTTTCTTCTTGAAATTGTAAGACTTAACTAGACTTAACCTGCCTTAGAATTGTGAGAATGAAGTTTATGTCTTGTGGAAATCTTTGGATTTGATCAATAAGTACTTTCTTGTCTATATTCAAAACATTTAAGTTAATTTCTTTTATCATTTATATCAACAGAATCATTTAGGTTATTGTTGCTGTTGCTGTTTGTGAAATGGTTGATAACCTATGAGCCTCGTTTAGCTGTGTGACATAAGGCAAGTCATCTAACCTTTCTGCATCTCAGTTTCCTCATCTATATAACGAGACAATTAAGTCACCTCCTAAAGTTTTGAAAATATAATCTTATAATTCTATTACTTCTTTCCCTCTGTCTTCAGAGTCAATAGCTTGTCCTGTATAAAATTAGTGTTCCCATAAAATCATTGAATTGAATTCTCTTCTTCCAAATGTTCTTCCATTTCTGTATTTTGATCATCAAGTTGTGCTCATCAAGGCCATCATTCTCCCAGAGTTTTTACTTCTTTGGATTGATTCTCCATTGCATTTGTCATTTTCTGGTGTGTGTGTGTGTGTGTGTGTGTGTGTGTGTGTGTGTGAGTATGTGTGTGTGTGTGTGTGTGTGTGTGTGTAGGTGTGGGGGTGGGTATGTGTTTAAATACTGTATTGATAGCTGTAATTTACAGTCTAATTTCACTTCCAATACTGTCTTCTAAGCATTTTGTTTCTCCTTAAACCAAGTTAAGGAGTCTTCTACATAGATATTTTCTACCTAGGTGGCACAATGGAAAGAACACTGCAGAGTGTCCTGGAGTCAAACAGACTTAGACAATTACAAGCTATGTGACCCTGGGCAAGTCATTTAACCTTGTTTGCCTCAATTTCCACATTTGTATGAGAGAAATTATCATTAATAACCAATCCAGAGATCTCCCTTTGTTCTGAATTTCTAATTTTAAAAAGTTCAGTCTCTTGAAGTACAACACTAATAATAAGATTGAATTAACTCAGACCACACCCAAATTTACAAGGAATTTAATCTAAGTGGGGAAGCTCACTGTGTTCTACACAAGCATGGGTCTAGATATCCCAAAACTGTGGGTCTGAATGTAGAGATATTTTGTACATGACGTCACTCTCAGTCCTTCATTGAACACCTAACTCTAAGGGTTTATAAACTGTGAACCTGCTGCCATGATAATTTTTGGTCTAAGAGAGAGGGCCAAATGACCATTCTTTTATTCATAACTTGTTGCCATTTTAATAAAATTACCCAGAAATTATTTCTTGAGCCTTTCTAATTATCACATATAAAATGAACTGGAGAAGGAAAAATTAAACCCCTCTACTATCTTTACCGAGAAATCCCCCAAGGAGTCACAAAAAGTTGGACACAACTGAAGATGTTGAAACAACAAGAAACAACAAGAGTTTTCTACAAAATTATCCCTTTTGATTGAACACTACTATAGTTTCTGTAGATGTGGACCTGAACATGGGACCTAATTGAATAATTCTTTGATCTATTTCTGAACACACTGAGAAATTGCCTTGGTAGTTCACAACATGTCCTCTCATGATACCACTTTGACAGCAAGCTCCATTTCCTTTTATTTCTTTTCCTTTCATGAGTAATATCTTTCCTGCTTGAATAAACATATTCTTTTTCAGTTTTTTTACTCTATTTTCTATTAAATCTAGCCTTGTCTTCTAATTTTTATTTAAGAAAATACACATGGTACCCAAATATAAATGATACTTTCATACCTTTTGCTCCACTAAAACTTTTTTTCCATGCTGATCCTTCAAAAATGGAAATCCAGTTGTGTGTGTGTGTGTGTGTGTGTGTGTGTGTGTGTGTGTAAATGTGTAAAGTGGTTATGGCAAGTCACTGTTCTAGAAACTATGGAGGAAAAAAATTATGTAGTCTCTACCCCCTCCCCCAAAGAACTTAAATTTGACTCCAAGAAATAGGGCATATACCCAGAGAAGTAAAGAAAAGGAGTGTTACAAGCCAAGTACACTAGTCTAAGATACTTCATAGAGAAGTCTACTACCTTCATTGTGGAGATAAACACTTCTCTAGGAACCAGAGTTAAAGGAGGAGAAAGAATTTAACCATCTCAGATGAGTAGGGCATGCAGTAGAAGAGTGGGATGTGTTCTACACAAGTATATAGAGATAAGAAAAGATAAATTGAGATTGGAGAACAACTAGGTGTCCTGCTTGATTGTAATGTGGAATTTATGAAGGAGAGACTTGGGGAATGTGCCTGGAAGGGTAGGCTGAAAGTGATATTTTGACACAGTTTCATAATTTTATCCTATGTATAGCAGGGAGATACTGGAGATTTTGATCAAGGGAATGGGTTAAAAATTAAGAAAATCATTTTGGTGACAGAATGAATTAGGAAAAGCAGACACTAAAGTCAAGGAGTCCAGTTGGATGATGAAATAGCCTAGGAAAAAAGTGATGGCATAAAAAGAGAGAACTATGCATAGTAAGTCAAATGGATGACCCAAGTGAAAAGATGTTGTAAGAGTATCAAGAAAAAAGAGATCATGTTCTGGGATAATCAGTGAAGATTTCATAGAAAATGTGGACACATGGGGCAATGTAATACTCTCCAAAGCAGTCCAAGCAGATTGAAATGTAATTGGGAAATGTTCAATAAAATAAGTAAAATACAGTAGAACATAAATAATGTTAATATGTGGTTTTCTAAGTCAACATATAACACACAGAGATCCTTATATACTGTTTAGTAACCCCTGTGTCCATTTGAATTTGACCCCACTGACTTAAAGAATGTGTAGATTTTGTTAAGTAGAAAGGAGCATGAGCAGAGAAGATGATTTCTAGTCCTGTCTCCTTTTTTTTTTCTAATTCTTGTAAAGGAATATTCTGAGCATGAAATGAGATTCTGATCACCCAAAGCAAGGTCACCAAAAGTGAAGCATAATGGGACTATCAATAATCAGGGTTAATAAGGAGAAGATAATTAGAGGGAAGGAGAGGTCACACTGAAAATACCCTAAATTAGAACAGCATTTATTTTGTAAGGGTTGATTTGTCATTTCTACCTTGCCTGTAGGAAGTGGTTCATTTTAACATTTTTTCCTCAAAATGATTGGACTGAAGAAAAACACATTTTTTTCTAGAGAGTTCTTTGGATTTAGAAAGAAGAATTATGTCTTACAATTTTCCAAGGATCTTCCTTTAATGATTTCTGTTTGCAGTACCCTTCTTGCTGAATTATGTCAGTGGGGTGAACAGGAGGAAACTGTTACCTTTTCCCTTGGGTCTTCTTTTGATTTAGTGTTAACTAGAATTTTATAAGAAAAGTTATAGATTAGACTGCTAGGGTGTGGTGAATTGAGCACTGGTCTAGGAGTCAGAAGGCCTGGGTTTCAGTCCAGAATCTGTAGTAATTGTATAGGACTGTAATAAAGGAAGTGCTTATAGATTATAAATCACCATATAAATGGGAGTTATTATTAGCTCTAATTTAAATAGCTAAGTTGTTTAACAGTGAGTTCTGCTTCTCTACCTGAGGCAGCCTGATATTTTTTCCCTTTGGATCTATTTTTTTCCTTTTTTTAATGAAGATTTTTCCATTCATATATTCACAAAAGCATTAACACCTGGGATGTCTCAGAAAAATACTTACCACCCCACAGGAATATACAAAATGCAGGTCATGGGAAATATTATTGTTTTTCAAAATTCTCCAGGCATTTAATTATATTGATACAAAATGAAAAATCGTGGTCAAACAGAGTGATTATCTCTTGGGGGACAGGAGCAGTGGTAGGGAAATTGAAT
Source organism: Pseudocheirus occidentalis (assembly GCA_028646575.1). Classification (NCBI taxonomy): domain Eukaryota; kingdom Metazoa; phylum Chordata; class Mammalia; order Diprotodontia; family Pseudocheiridae; genus Pseudocheirus; species Pseudocheirus occidentalis. The sequence continues at coordinate 12,270 of JAQQSW010001883.1, forward strand.
AGCATCCTTAATGATGCTTTATCACCATTTCTAGGTTTCCTTTTGCATTATCTTTCGCTATGCTAAGTACCATGAACACCCCACAGTAGGTAGGAGGAGGAATGGGGTAGGAGGAGAGCACAGAATGAGTATAGACACTATCAAAGTACTAGCTACTGCCCATGGAACTGGTAAAACAGGACAAGGAACCCTAATACCTCACTTAGAACCTATTATATGAACAAAGACATTTCAAATGGCCTGGAAACAATGGACAGTGAGTGAGCTATGTGGGTGTGAGATAACAAAACATTGTAGGCCTCTGGAAAAGGGAATAGAGAAAATACTCACTGGGGAGCCATATAAAAATATGTCACTGGATAGTAACAAGGAGAGCAGTAATAATAAGTACTCATATTCTGCTTTATGTTTGCAAAACATTTATATATGCTTTGTTTGATCCCTAACAGTAGCCATGTAATATACTATTGCTATATATTATTATTATTGTCCTCATTTTATGGATAGGAAAACAGACTGAAAGAATTTAAGTGGCTTGCCCAAGATTCCACTATTGGAAGTATCTGAGGTAGAATCTGAACTCAAGTCTTCCTTACTCTAAGTTCAACACTTTTCCAGCTGCACCACAAGGCAGCTTACATTAAGTCAAATCAAGTAAAACATTTTCATTTATTTTCCAATTGTGATGAGAATCCCAGTGATCTAATTCCATGTTGGGTCTAATCTGATATTCTCTTTTTCCTTCTTTCTCATACACAATGAATGTCACTCATTAATTATAATAATAGTAATACCAAATACTGTTTCCAAAAAATGGCAGTATTTTTGCTAGTGTCTATTGTTAAAAAAATAATAATAATAACAAAATGAAAACATGGAAAAAGATCAATGAACAGTTTTGAAAAGTCATTTATTTTCTTACTATAGGAGCCCATGAAGACAAGAAAATGTGTTTTGTTTTATCTCTCATAATGGATGGCATTGAATTAGATACTACTGTAAAACAAATAAAATAATGTTAAGTACAAAGCATATCCTAATAACACTGAACTGCCTGCTGAACAGGTACCTGCTCATTTAAAGAATCTATTATTTCATTCATGAGAGTGTTCCCTTTGCTGCTACAGATCCCAGCCTCTTTATGACTTAGTCTGCCGAATGGTTTCTGAGAGATTAGCATGTGTATGTATGTGTGTGTGTGTGTGTATACATATAAACTCCTTTGGCAATTTGGTAAGGCCTATGGACCATTTTTCAGACTGGTATTTTTAAATGCATAAAATAAAATATACAGAGTTATAAAGGAAACCAATTATGCTGAAATATAATTATCAAAAAAAAACAACTTAAATAAATGTTTATGACCCTTGTTAATAACGTTTTCCCTAAATGAATTAAGAATTGAAAGTCTACAAACTTAGGTAAGGTATTTTCCACGTGATAGACCTGGATCTGGTAATAGTACATCACCAGCTCCATTACCAAAATCCTTCCAGTTTGGCAGGATTTTTCCATGTTTTTATTCCACTTACAAAGCTTTGAAAGAACAAAAGGCCACTTCCCAGTCAGAATGAAGCATCCCACGATGAGTTAGCAGAGTAGGTATTTAGTGGAGGACCAGCTCATTGCTAAAACGATTTGAGTCAATGATTATGAGAGAAATATTTGATAAAAAGTCTGAATTTTTTGAGACATAGTCATTGTTTGAAGCTGGATTTTCATCTTTAAGTTAGGTTAAAACATATAAAGCATAGAGTACATGAAATTTGACCTTTTTTCAGTGGTTAGTAGGCATTAATTGTTTACATATGCATGCTATGTATTGTATGGAGAGTTGGGGGAAAACCCTAATGGATGGAACCCTGGATTACCCATCTATATGTAAATACCTGCCACTGACTGCAGAAATCATCCAAATCACTCTGCCTTACCAATCCCTGGAGGCACATTTCAATATCAATAACCCTATGCTTCTATTCTAACCTTGAAATTTAGCACTGGCCCAAGGATCTAGAGTCCAAATGACACAAGATTCAAGAATACAAGATCATTTTTTAAAATTAAATAACTGACTATAAGACCTTTTGTCATAATATACAAGAAATCATCACAATTCATGGTCTCAGTTTCTCATACTTGTTATATTTGTGTTGTACAGACTGTCCTTTTTGTTATCACTTGACAATGAGTAGATTAAAAATAGGCCATATTTGAGAAATTATCTATTCTTATGGATTTCTTGAACATATTCCTTATAAATGGGAGAAGAGAGGTAGTATAGTGAACAGTCAGTCTTGAGGTTCAGAAGATTAGAATACTACCTCTGACACATACCAGCTATGTGACTATAGTGATTACGTGTGACTCAAGTTGTAGTAGGACCCTAAAAAATTCTCTAAGAGCCTAATTTACATATGAGTTGCTAATCTATCATTTGAAGACAATATCCCACCACAAATTCCCTTCACCTATGAAATCATGGGTTAAGACCTTTTCTCTTCCAAAAAGAATGGTGACGTTTTATAGTATATATAAATAGAACTCATGAGTTGTAATGCCAAGCAAAGGCAACTTCCAAGGTTTGGATTACCAGCATAGCAAACCCCATTTATTCAGCCAACATTCACAGAACAGGGAAAATCAAAATACAGTATAACTCATTCCTTTCACAAGTAAGTTCTTAAATCAGTCCAGGTACTACTCCACCCCTAGACAGTACATGCTTTTAGTCAAAGTCTTCTCAAATGGAGAGAGTTCTTCCAAAACGTAAATCAGTTTCCAATCATCACAAAAAGACCCAAAGTTTCCCACTCCTAGACTCAAAGTAATTACAATATCATCCATTAACAATAAGTACTTTCTCAAAAGGGAGCAGGAGAGCACAAAAGGCCATCCACCCTTAAGCCATAACAAGGTCAAGATAACATCTCAGCATAAAAAAGCCAGGGAAAGGCCTTTCTTTCATCTTCACTCAAGGCAAGCCCTCAGCAATCTCAGTTCCTGGAGAGACAAGGCTCAACAAAGCCATAGCCAGTGTCCTCATCAAGTCACACTCTGCCTGTGGAACAGTAACAGAACCCCTGAAAGTATCAGCAAGTCCCCCTTCCAGGATTTCTGTGAACATACAACAAGAAAGTCTTACTTCAGGGCTTCTGCACCAATAGCCAAGTTCCAGGACCTCTACAACAGCAGCACTGTCCACCATATGGTGAATCTGGAAAAACAACATCAAAATAGACAGACAAAATACCAGCATCACAGCCATG
>JAQQSW010001884.1:0-15520 GCA_028646575.1 Pseudocheirus occidentalis
AATAGTCTTAGCTTATAAATGGAAAAATTGTGTCCACAAACTTCAACTGACTTGTCCAAGGTTGCGAATCTAGTGAGTGTCTGAGGCAGATTATTAATATTATTATTTTTTATCACTGCAGTTCCACTATCAAATAGGATGTCTACTTGGAAAACTTAGTAGGGGAATAATTTCTGAGTTCACATCACATTGCCTAAAGTTGCTGTTTAGAACCTGGATTCTTAACTTTGTAACATCCATAGACCCTTTTATTTCAGGGACTCCATAAAATCAGATGGAGCAAAATTCATCTTTTTTTAAAAGCATAATTGTTTTGCTTTTGGAATTTTATAAATTTTATTTTATGACAAAAAAACCAACATAATTTGGAGAAGATGCCCATGGGTTTCATAGACTGGCAAAAAGGTCCATGACATACATAAAAAGGTTAAGAACTTTTATTTTAAAGCACCTCTGCTGGTGCTTGCCTTGAGAAGTTCCAGTGAATAAATGTGGAATAACACCCATCTCACTGTTTTTGGGTTATGACAATACTCTGACTCTGAAAAGCTACCACATTCTCTAGTGCTAGAGCACCATAAACTTCCATTCAAACAATGAAGACAGTGCCTGGCACTTTCTATTTTTCCCTGTCCTTGGAACATGCTATTAACAAACTGCTGCCCTAGCAGAAAACTGTCTCCAGCTCCTGATATTATCTTCCCCATTTCCTTCACCCTAAGTGAAATATTAACTCTAAAGCAGTCAGCAATATTAATACAAATGAAAAACAGACTCTCCAGAACTGGGGCTATTTCCAAAAACAACCTGTAGATTACCCTAATTTCTCAGAAATTGGAAAAAAAAATACTTCGGACTGCTAGTTTTCTAGGAGAAAAAAAGAAATCTTTTTAAAGTAGGTCATCTTTTGGAGTCCTGGACATATTATATAATTTGGATCCAAACTGTAGTGTTTGTTACTTTGTTAATTTCATCATTTACAATGTACACACAATTTCAACAAAATGTTTGCACAAGAGGTCTCTAAAAAGGTGAATTCAGAAAAATCCAGGTCTAATAAGTAGGGAATATAATTGCAGATATTTCAACACTACTAGGAGCCTACAAGTTCTTGATATATGGTTAGAAAAGACTCTGTATTTGAGAAGGAGGTGTTTTGGGGAAGCAAATAAAAGTCTCAATGATTAACACAGGTGGAAGGCCATGTGGAAAGGGAGCCAGTTAGAGTGATGCATTTGGAATGAGGACACAGTGAGAGATCAACCATCTGTCCACCAGCAACAAAACACACAGAATAACCACAGGATGCTAAGCTGCCTCCCAAATGTATCTGTTTTAATAAGGAATCAGTAAGAGTTCATGCTTTTCTTATTAACCATACTGTTAAAATAAAGAGAGAGGATTGGCTGTCTAATCAAAACAAATTAACAGCACTAAAAGAAGCAGAAGAGGCAGAGGTAGATTGCAACTCAAAATGAGAAAAACATAAAACAAAATTCTAACAACTAGTTGCTCCATATAGACTAAGCCATTTTGAGACACATCACTAGATGTAAGTCTTCTCATGGAGTTGAGGTGCCAATGTTCAATAAATCTTTACAAGGGATTCCTGTGTGTGGCCTTACATTTCTAGTGCTGGCCTTGGGAGTCAGAAAGATTTGATATTAAATCCAGCCTTAGATACTTACTAGCTGTGCATTATGTTCCTGGGTAAGTAGGTTGGCCTAGCTCAGCTCCAGTGTCCTAATCTGTAAAATGGGGATAAGAATAGCGCCTACCTCCCAGGATTGTAATGGAGATCAAATGAAGTAATATATGTAAATCACTTAGCAATCTTTAAAGCATTATGTAAATGTTAGCAATTATTATTATTAGATAGTCACTGAAGTCCCTTCCAACTTGCTCAGTTCTCCGACAGTTAAATAACATGAAGTCTGCTAAGTTAAGTGTACATTTAATCGCGAGAGTGACCATACTTCTATTTCCTGGGATAGTTTCCATTTTTTTTTAAAGTGTCCATTTTATTAAACTGCAAAAGGAAGATCTTTCAAAGTAGGAATGCCCATTTGGGGTTTAGGCAACATAGCTACAATATTAATACCTGATATATGGAGTGTTTAATGTGCCTAGGGGACACCCCTCGTGGCTAGGCAGTAAAGTGGATAGAGTGCTAGGCCTAGAGTCAGGAAGACATATCTTCATGGGTTCAACTCTAACCTCAGATGCTTACACGTTGTGCGACCGTGGGTCAGTCAGGTAACCCTGTTTGCCTCAGTTTCCTCATCTGTAAAATGAGCTGAAGAAGGAAATGAAAAACCATTCTAGTATCTTTGCCAAGAAGACCCCAGACACAACTGAAAATGATTAACAACAATAATGGAGCTCCAAGAATTTGATTATAGACAGAATCTCAGTGAATATCCTTGTGTGTTTTTTCTAAATGTTTATTTTTAATGGTATTACAAAAGGAACCAATTAAATTGAAAAATAATTATCAAAGTGTTTTGAAAATAAAAATTCACAGACATAAGGTTAGATACCTGCTTAGGCTAATGTCTGGTAAAAAAAAAGTATTTATTACATTCTTTACACTGACTTTATTCTGAGGGAATAGAGTTATAACTTTCTTTGCTAGTGGATATTAACTTATATTTAGATTAAAGAGGTTCTATACTAATAACAGAACTTTACATGCAAATGTAGCCTTATGCTTTGTGTAGAGAGAATGTATACACTTAAAGAAATATCCCTCTTCCCACCCTACCTCCAAACCATGGTCTATCTCAGATTCTGCAAGTACAAAGAACTTTCCCATGTCTTTAGAGCAATTCTCACGATAGAAAAATAGTATATCCATCTTTCATTCTTGATTTACAAGAGCTTTAGCAATGTTTGTTCATCAATCACTCTTTTAAGACATGGGAAATGATAAACTCTATAACATGGGGCAAAAAAGGACTTGGTATTTCTTGGGTTCTGCCAGCTCTGGAGGGTGCTGTTGCTGAGAAAGCAGGCCTGATGCTGGGATTCAGGGGATAGAACCAAAGAGAAATACTCCCCTAGTGCTTTGCACTAATGAAGGTTTTGCCAGAACATTTTATCAAGTTTTTCTAATTCATACTGAGAAAGGACTTTAAGAAGATGCAGAAGGCTCATAGAAGGACAGCCAAAATTATGAGCTGAAAACATAATCTATAAAGAAAAGTTGAATGAGTGGATAATATTCAGTCCGGAGAAGAAAAGTCTGAGTGATGACAATGTTGTTCAGTAAAGGATGGTGGCCAGCTGTGCCACAGATCCACTGAGGAAAGAGCATGAGGAAATGGACTTCAAATCACAGCAGGAAATATACAACTAAATGTAGAACTAGCCTGTCAGCTTATTTTTTTTCTCCAGATAAGGAGAAACACTGATCTGTCTGGAATAGGTTAGAGTCAGTGTCTACAGTGGGAAAAATAGGAAAAGTGGATGATACCAATAATAATGGTATGTTTTGTTCTTCCTCTACCTCCAGTGGATAAACAGGATTAAGTAACTTAGTATACTTTTCCAAGGACCATAAACTTAATGCCAAAAGGGAGCTCAGAGACCATCTAGATCAATCTCTTCATTTTTACACATGAGGAAACTAAAATCCAGGGAGGTGAAGTGTCACCTGTAAAAATTCACAGAAAATAAATAGAAGAGCTGAGTAACAGTGAGGTTGTCATGTTAACCAGAACAGCAATAATAGCAACAAAATCAAAAGTTCATTATTATTTTCTTTATTAAGTTATACATTTAAAATGCATTTTGGTTGCTCATTAATCTGTCTCTGGTGATCTAAATAACCCATGGGTTGTAGCAAAAAATGGAACAAGACAATCAACAAAGACTCACAATAATTTTCTTTCACCAAATTTTAATAATTAACTTACTATATTGAATTCATTTATTATACTGTGATTACTGTTTATATTATTCATCTAACCAATCAATAAACATATATTAAGTACCTACTATGGGCCAGGCACTGTGCTGTGTTTTTATTAAACTGTATATAGTATTAGTTTCATTTCCCCTAGAGCAACGGTTCTCAACCTGTGGGTTATGTTCAATTTGTAACAATGAATATACATCCTGCATATCAGAGATTTACATTACCATTCATAACAGTAGCAAAATTACAGTTATGAAGTAGCAATGAAAATAATTTTATGGTTGGGGGTCACCACAACATGAGGAACTGTATTTAAGGGTCGTGGCAATAGGAAGGTTGAGAACCACTGTTCTAGAGGATAAATTCATTGAGTTGAGGGACCATATATCTTAATGTTGTATTTTCCAAATCACTTAGCATTTTGCTACAAAATCCAGGTCAATTCAATTTAGCAAACCTTTATTTAGTGCTTACTATGTGATAAGGTAGCATGCTAGGTACTGATCAAATAAAGGTAAAGAAAAACACTCTCTTCTCTCAAGGAAACTACATAACACTGGGACTGTTGCAACATTTACACAAATAAATGTGTTGTTCATTTCTTTTCAGTTGTGTCTAATTCTTGGTGATCTCATTTGGGGTTTTCTTGGCAAAATATTGGAATAGTTTGCCATTTCCTTCTCCAGTTATTTTTTAATTTATTTATTCTTAGTTTACAAAATTTAGTTCCACAAGCTTTATAGAGTTTCAAATTATTTTCTCCCCTTCCTCCTCCCCAAGATGGGATGCAATCTGTTATAAGCTATACATATAAAATCATATTAAACACGTTTTCTCATTAATCATGTTGTATAGAACAATTATAACCAAAATTATAACCAATGGAATGAACCACAAGAAAGAAAAAGCAAAATAAAACAAAATGAGAGAGAGAGAGAGAGAGCAAATAGTATGCTTTGATATGTATTTAGACTCCGTAAATCTTTCTCTAGATGTGCATAGCATTTCCCATCATGAGGCTTTTGGAGTTGTCTTAGAACCCTGCATTGCTGAGATGAATCAAGTCTATCAAAGCTAGTTATCACACGATGTAACTGCAACTATGTATAATGCTCTCCTGGTTCTGCTCCCCTCACTCAGCACCAGTTCATATAAGTCTTTCCAGGTTTTTCTGAACTCTGCTTGCTCATTATTTCTTATAGCACAATAGTACTCTATTGCATTCATATGTCACAGCTTATTCAGCCATTCCCCAATGGATGAGCATCCCCTTGATTTCCAATTCTTTGCCACCACAAAAAGAGTTGCTATAAACATTTTTGTATATGCATGTCCTTTTCCCATTTGTATGATCTCTTTAGGATATAGCCCTAGAAATGGTATTGCTGGGTCAAAAGCCACACACATTTTTTTATAGCCCTTTGGGTATAGTTCCAAAATGTTTTCTAGAATTGTTAGATCAGGGGCAGTGAGATGGCACAGTGAATACAGCCCTGGAGTCAAAAGGACCTGAGTTCAAATGTGACTTCAGACACTTCACACTTACCGGACCTATGACTTTGGGCAAGTCATTTAACCCAAATTGCCCTGCCTCCCCCCCCCTCTAAAAAAATAAGCCAAAAAAATGGTTGGATCAATTCATAGCTCCATCAACAATGCGTTAGTGTTCCAATTTTCCCACATCTTGTCCAGCATTTACAAATTTTCCTGTTTTGTCATGCTAGCCAATCTGATAGGTGTAATATTGTACTTAAGAGTTCTTTTGATTCACTTTTCATGTATCAATAGTGATTTAGGGCATTTTTTCATATGACTATAGATATCTTTAATCCCTTCCTCTGAAAACTGCCTGTTCATATCCTTTGACTATTTATCAACTGGGGAATGACTTGTGTTCTTATAAACTTGACCCATTTCTCTCTATATTTTAGAAATGAGGCCTTTATCAGAGACACTGGTTGTAAAAATTCTTTCCTGGTTTTCTATTTCCCTCCTAATCTTGGTTGTCCTTCATGCTCAAAGAGGACTAAAATGACATCACTCTAAGGAGGTCAAGGTACAGTTTGTCTAACTATAGCCAATCAGATCAATAGTAGCTCTACTCAGGCACAAATAATCCATATGAACATTTGGAGGAGAGATTTTGCATCCTATAGCACTTTCAAAGGGTATCAACAATTTCAGAGGAACTAAGGAAAATAAAGATTGGAAAAGGGTCATGATTTAGGAGTTTTTAAATTGTTGGTAATGTTGAAAAGACTGCTTTCTGCTAAGAGATCAAATTGGATGTCATACTGCTTTGGGTTGAGTGGGAAGTGAGGAAATGTTATTGGAGATATTTGGCAGTAAAAGAAAAGTAAGGTAGAAGATGGTATCTATAGACAATATCAGGGTAAAGTGAAAGATTTTGTTCTGTTTGTTTTTAGTACAGTAAATAAGTATGTTTGGGCAATGATAGAAGAGTCAATAGATAAGGTATCATAGGTACTGAAGATATGAAAGATAAGAGAGAAAGAATGATTGGGGTGGAAAGCAAGATCCCTGGGGATGCAGGATGGCACAGCTAGAGGTTTTAATTTGGTGAAGAAAACAATCACCTCTTTGTTAGAAACTAGTGCCAGGAGAAGCAGAGAGTAAATGTGAATATGTGGAAGGTTCTTGTGGTAAAGAGTAGGAGAGATGAGGAATGTATGATTATATTATATGTAATACCTTTTGAGTGAATGAATTATAATAATTTATATTTTCCAAAAGTATATTACTTTTAACCATAGCACCAATATAATTCATGGTAGTTTTATTTCCTCTTCATATTAACTTTAAAGTCTTAAGCTACCTAGGCAATAAAAGTTGTGTGTGGGCTGGACACCCTGGATGCCTGTCTGCCATGTCTATCTAATATATTGTTACCTATGAAAGGTCAAATTAAAATATTGCAAAAGCAAGATTTTCATATTGTTGTTTTTGCATTTTATTTCTCTCCTCCGCAGACCTTGCCTCCCACAACAGACAGAAGAGAACATTATTTCTAGACTATTGACTTTCAGAATGTAATACTGAATTCATTCACTCATAGCTTCTAGGACTGGTAGAGACTGTGAGAGGTCATTTAAGGCAGACACATCAAATACACGACTTTTGGACCAAAACTGGTTCACATTTACAATATCTGGCCCAGACTAGATTAAAATGTAATAGGGAAATGTTTAACCAAATTAGTAAAAAATAGAATAAAACTTAGATAATTTGGCATTTTAAAAACAAAGTCGATATGTAACCTACAGAGATATACAGTTTAGTGGTGCCCATTTCCATTTGAGTTTAACACCACTGATCTAATGCATTCACCTCAATCTAGGTAAGATACTGTCTAAACACCTCTTTCAAAAATGTTAAAATGAGGAAATCTACATGTACATGCATACACATTTAATCTTTGCACTCAACAATTACATGGCATTCTCCATATATGATCACATTAGATATTCACAAGATCCTTGTAAATTAGAAAAACACAAGATATCTAGTGAAACTATCCTTCAACACACTCATATCTATACTGCATACAACCATTTCTTCATCTATATATAACTATTTAGGTTAATCTGGTTTTTTTTTCCCATCTTTGATCTCTTTGGTACTCTTACTACTTTCTCTATAAACACATTTGTGACTGGGATATTGGAGGTTTGGTATGGCCAGTAAATAATCATTTATTAAGCACCTAGTACTATGGAACTTCTGGGCAGTGTGTGGTTCTACTGTCCTTGATGGAAATAGTTTCTTAAAGAACGATTTGAAGATCATTTCCATGTTCCTTTTGTTTGTTTCTCTCCTTCCTCTTTCATCCTCATGATGACTTTGGTTAGTTGAGTCTCTTGCCAAGAATTCTTTAAACTGATTTTATCCTCTATGTCAGTGGTTCTCAATCTTCCTAATGCTGTGACCCTGTAATACTCTTATGTGGGTGTATCTGCATGTGGGCGGACCCGCCTGGAGACAGATAGAGGAGTAGTGTCTCAATTCCTAAGACCATGGGGAATATGTGCTTTCCAATAGTCTTAGGTGACCCCTGTGACCCCTGTGAAAGGGTTGCTTGACTCCCATATGGGTTGCAACCCACAGGTTGAGAACCACTGTTCTGTGCTTTCTCTTTATTTTATAAGGTTTCTCATAATGGAAGTTTAATAATAATTAATGATCTTATGTTATCTTTATTAATAAGAATATAAAAACAAATTTATATTAATTTGGGTTGTTTTTAGTTATCATCTCTCTCAATTTGACAAGTAATTCAAGTGTTTCCTGTCTAACATATTAAGAAATTTTGGTCCTCTCTCATGGCATAAGTTTGTATGCATTGGGTACATAAGTTTATGTATATAGGTCTACATGCACAGTTTTAGATGAATTTATTATAACAGGTATTACTGCTCTATCATATATTACCAATAACTTCTTTGAATAAGTCAGAATAAATGTGTTTCAACTGCATACTACACACTTTTCTCATAGTTATTTTTATTGTTGCTATTACATAGCTATATAATAATTTCATTTTATGTCCAACAAGTCATATATTTTAAATGTAAATGGACGATTGCTTCAGGAATCACATCCATAGTTATAATGAGTCTTTCTAGTCTCTAAAAATATATTTTTCTTCTATAATGTCATTCAGTGCTTCCCATTCATAGTGCCTAAATATTATATTTTCAAAAGAACATTTCCATGAAATAGAGATGTAAGAGTTCATGTATTCTATAATACTAGTTTCTCTCAGTACTTATTCCTGACCCATTTTTCCAATATATTTCTTGTCATTTTCACCTATTCCCACCTCTTCACTGAAGTCAACGAGAATCTAAATATACACTGATATAATTGGGAGGATTCTTGAAGAAATTCCATACTTCTTTATCCCTTGCAACTGTTTGGTGTATAAGATGGACTTGTTTTCATGGTAGTCTTTTTGCAAATACGTATCATGAGAACTGAAATATAAGATGATCAAATATTCCATGTAATTGTTTCTTCTTTCATTTGGATATAAAATAAAATTCATCTTGCCAATCTTTTTTGTTTCCCTCCAAAAAGGGCCCTTGAGTCAGCCTTCTATTTAAATACAAGTTCCTTCTTTTTTGTTTTTCTAATTTCATTTCTACTGAAGGTGTCAAAATTTATATGACTCACTTCCTCTAGAAGTATGTTGATCCATTAAGCATCAAATATCTCACATATAGAGAACCAAAAGCCAAATTAAAGTGTATAGACTAAAAACCTGTGATTATAGAAGTTTTCTGTCCCTCTTTGATAATGCAGAATTAGAACGGGAGAACACAGAACTATGAGCCAGTCTATGTTTTTATTGGTGCTCAATGGGTACCAAGGCTAAAGAATTCATCACCAATTGACTAGCCTACTAACAATAAGCCTTTCTCATTAGGTAGGCTGAATGTCAGAAACCATACTTTCTGTTTTCAAGAAAATAACTGAAGCCTTTCTAGAATGATTGAACTTTCCACATAATAGATCTTGTTGGTATGGCCTTGGAGAAGCCAGGGAAAACTCAACGCAGTGCTGAGGCATCAGACTGAGAATTTGTGGATAATATTATTAAAATATCCCCAAAATTTGATAATTGGTCCCATCTGTTATACAAAGTAATAACAAATCTCATGGACTTAACCTATTCCTATTATTAACTCATATGCATTTATCTCTCACAACCAAGAAAATTAAATTAGGAAAACATCAGGAGTTAGGTGAGGAGAGGAATTTAGAAAAAAAATCCACAAGAGAAAAAAAACAGTCTATTAAATTGTACTGTTAAGTTTCTTGGCTGTATTTCCATGCTTGGTGGTTCTTAATTAATAGTATCCTTTTCTCATTCTTCATTCTTCTTAATCTTTCTGCACTCTGATACTGTTGGTCACCCTCTTCTCCTTGATAGTCTCTTTTCTATAGGCTTTAAGAATACTATTCTCTCCTGCTTCTCCTCATGCCTGTCCAACAATTTCTTCTCAGTTTCTTTTTTTTCATAGCTCATGCCTACCTACTATGTCTACCAGACTCTGTCCTGAACCCTCTTTTCTTCTCCTTCCATACTATTTAGCTGGGTCATCTCAGCTCCTATGGATTTAATTATCATCTCTAAATTAATGATTCTCAAATCTCTTAATCCCACTCTAACTTTTCTGCTGACCTCCAGCCTCAAATCTTCAAATGCCTATAAAGTATTTTAAAATGAGCATCCAGTAGACATGTTAAACTCAACATATCAAAACCCAAACTCATCTTTCCCCAAATCCTTAAACCCTTTCAAACTGTTCTATTACTGCTTATATCTTTTTTTGGTATTTTATTTTCCACAATTTTACATAAAAACAATCTTAAGATTAATTTTTAAAACTTTCAGTTCCAAATTCTCTTCCTTTCTTCCTCTCCACTGCCCTCACTGAGAAGGCAAACAATTCCATGTGGGTTATATGTGTGTTTTTAGGCAAAACATATTTCCATATTAGTCATGTTATAAAAGAAAAGATAGATAAAATCTCAAGATAAAGTTTTTAAAGTATGCTTCAGTCTGTATTCAGACACCATCAGTTCTTTCTCTGGGGATGGATAGCATTTTTCATAATAAATCCTTCAGAGTTGTCTTGGCTCATCATATTGCTGAGAATTTGTACGTCATCCACATCTTAAAATATTGCTGTTACTTTATTTATAATACTTGTCATTTTACATTAGCTTCTTCTAGTTTTCAGTGTTTTCCTGAGAACATCCTGCTCACCACTTCTTATAGCGCAACAATATTCCATCACAATAACACACTACAATTTGTTCAGTCATTCCCCATTCAATGGGCACCCCCTCAATTTCCAACTCTTTGCCACCAGAAAAGAGATGTTATGAATAATTGTTTGGTGCACACACACACACACACTCACTCACACACACATTTGCATTTCTCCAAACAATAGCAATTTAGAGCATTTTTTTCATGTGGCTATAGTTAGCTTTGGTTACTTCATCCCTTTCTTTTGGTCATTTATCAATTGGGAAATGGCTCTTATTTTTGTAAATTTGAGTCAGTTCAATATATGTTTGAGAAAAGAGGCCTTTATAAGAGGAACTTCAAAATTTTTTTCTCAGTTGTGGATGCTAATTATATTTGCCTACATCCTATTTCCCTCTCTGTTTATTCTATTCTCTCCCTCCTTTCACCCTATCCATCTTCAAAAGTGTTCTGCCTCTGAATATTGCCTCCCCCAATCTGCTCTCCCTTTTTTCACACCTTCTATTATTCCCTTCCTCTCCTAATTTCACATAGGTAAGATAAATTTCTATACCCAAATGAATGTATATGTTATTTCCTATTTGAGTCAATTCTGATAAGAATAAGGTTCACCTACTCCCTCTGAACTCCTCCAATTTCCCCTCCACTGCAAAAGCTTTTTCTTGCCTCTTTTATGGGAGGTAATTTACCCCATTCTACCTCTTACCTTCCCTTTTTCTTTGTACAGTCTTCTCTCACCCATTAATTTCATTTCTTCAGACACTCTCCCTTCATTCAACTCATATCTATGCCCTCTCTCTAAATCTATATCTATATTGTGAGGGGAGGGTGGAGGTGGAGGGAGGCAGAGTCAAAATGGCAGAGTAAAAGCAAGAACCTGCTTGAGTTCTCCCCCAAGATGCTCCAAATAGCTGTAAAAATGACTCTAAAGAAATTCTATAGCAGCAGAACGCACAAAATGAGAGAGTGAGATTTCCATCCCAGGAAAACCTGGAAAATAAACAGGAAAAGTATATTGCACAAGTCTGATAGGAGAGTACAGTCCAGTGTGGGTCACACTGGAACAGGCAGGACCATAGCAAACCAAGAGCTAGACTTAGGAAGATTTGAGTTCAAACACAGCCTCAGACACTTCCTAGCTCTGTGACCCTGGGCAAATCATTTACCCTCTATTGGCCTCAGTATCCTCAACTATAAAAGAGACCATAATAACATATATTTAATAGATTTTTGTGAGAACCAAATGAGATATCTATAAATTACAGACACCATAGTGCTTGGAATATAGGAGGCACTAAATACATGTTAATGTCACTCTGTGAATCTGTTGTTTTATTTCTAGAAAATTGTTTAAAAGCTTTTGACTTGTCTGTGGTTTCCACTGACACTCATTTTCCCTTTGTAACATTTAGCATCCCCTATAGAGCTTCTTCTTTCTCTTTCTCTATTTTCAATTATCATTAGAGGAGTTTTTTCCCCTATTTTCTGTTCTATTTACTATTTATTTTCTGTCAACTTCATAGAGATCTTTTCTATTCCATGTCCTCAAGACACCATCAACTGTCCTATTCAGGTTTAGCTTTGTCAACATTTCTTTTTTATACATTATATCTACTATACTGTCTTCTCATCTCCTTCTGGATATCTTGCTTCTACCTGAAACTTAGGAAAATGGGTGATCGCCTTATCTCTTTTCCTAAATCTTTTATCTCTCCCTTAGGAACAATTTCTGTCAATTCCACTGTACAAACTTGCAAGCCTCGTGAATGTTTTGTACTTTTCTTTACACACCTCATACCTAGTCTTTTCCTAAATTTCCATGGCTACACATTTTATCCTATCCCTGTGACTTATCTCTGTTTTATCTTCTTCTTAGCTTCTTGCTTTTTACTTTGTCTTCTGCTGCTGTTCAAAAATACACATTCTTAAAATTAATTTATAGTATTCCTCTCAAAAATCTCCTTTTCTTTTTTTATTGATCAAATTCACTTTGTATTCTCATATTAATTCATCTTTATGACTACAGTTCCCTTTTCTCCTGCATACTGCCTTTAATCATGTACTCCTATAAGGAATATTGCTTTTGTAACTCTTCTTTCTTCCCTTTTATCTTCAGGTTTCCAGGACAGCTACCAATGTGTCTGAAAGAGTGCTTACTCATTTCTTACTTGAACACTTTTCCTTCTCTTTCTGCCAAATCACTCTTTTGGGGCAAAAGCATTATAAATACTACTTGAATATTGTTGATATGCTTCAAGGTGAGTCTTTCTTCCTAATATTAGGGAGACGTTTTGGTGTCAAGTAAAAAGACCAAGTTCCAAGTTCCTTTATTTGCCACTAACTAGCTGTGTTACGTTGGGCACATTATTTAATATAGCTGCACCTTGGCTTCCTCACTTGTAAAACAAGAAAGATTCAAGAGGACTAGTCATGACTAATCTTCTTCTTTTCAACAGAGAGGTAGAAAACAATATGTTAAAAAAAAAACCTCAGAGATTTAGAGCTGGATCTAATGACTTCAATTTACTGACAAAGAAAACAATAATAGAGAATTTAGGTCATTTGTCCAGAGTCACATAGCAAGTGTCTGAGGTAGATTTCTAACCCAAGTCTTCTTGACTTTAAACTCAGTTTCTTTACTATGCCACACTGCTGAAAAGATACCTATGCTATCAGATGCTACTAAAGTGTCAATCCTGTTTAACTCTATTTTTTGTTTGGGAGCAATTAGGCTGCACAGTGGATAGAGTGCTGTGTCTGGAGTCAGGAAGATTCATCTTACCAAATTTTAATCTGGCCTCAGACACTTTCTAGTTGTGATATCCTGGGTAACTCACTTAACGATGTTTGCCTCAGTTTCCTCATCTGTAAAGTGAATTAGAAAAGGAAATAGCAAACTGTAATGTTAATGGAATTTAAGATCTTCCCTGCCCATTAATAGGCCTCACCATGGAGCCCAGTAAGGGAAAGGTTAGGGGAGGTTTCCTCTTAAGAAGACTTTCACATCTTTTCTTAATTTCTAATTAAGGAATGAGTCACAAGGGTTGTAATACCTTCAGGTTCTGATAAGTGTATATATATATATACACACTGAGTTGGTATTTTTTTTTTTGCTTTGGGGGCTCACTTATGAGAAGGATCTTGTGATTCCCTGGTTGAGATTCTGAGTGACCATATGTTCAGAGCTCCCCAAGTACTCAGATATAAAGGCCCTCTCGATCCAGGGATATACGTAAAGTGTGTGGTTGATTCAGGCAGCCAGAGCCCTGTCTGTTGGTCTTCATTTCTCTGCTTTCATTTTCTATTTGTATTTTCTCTGAAGTCCAGGGTGCTGACTTTTCCCCTGAACTAGTGAATATAATTTTAAAATATTGTTGATCCATTAAACAGCTATCTTTCCTAGTAAAGCAGATCTAATAACCTGTGCTAACAGCCATCCTTGGTATGCCAGTGTAGCTGCCACTAACCAGTTACTCCTTTATCTTTGCCAAGAAAACCCCAAATGGGTTCCTAAAGTAACAGACATTACTTAAATGACTGAACAACAACAATTTCTTGATTACAAAACAGGGCTTCTATTGATAGTATAGTTCAAACAAATGACATTAAAGATATTCAAAAAAGCATCAAAGACATATTTAAATGAAATGAAAGTAAAGTGACTCATTTTTTAAGCATCACTCCATCACTCAAATCCTGTGATTCTAGGTTCATTAGAAAGTGTCTTCCTCAAAAGGAAATCTCCTGTGCTCAGGAAACAAACAAAACAAAACAAAGAAACCATGATGTTGTTAATACCAAATTCATGTTCACTGGTCTTTTATATTATGAAAACATGTAATACAACACTTCCTCTACAAAAAAATCTAAGCAGGAATCCACACTCAAAAATAACATTAAAAAACCCAGGTGTTTTTTAATGTTATTAAAACTCAGAATATAACTGAATGTTATATGTAATGTTATTTAATGTTATATTTAATGTTATTTAACTCAGAATATAACTGAAATTTTTGCTTTCTACCTTAGTTGCATTTCCTTTTCACTAACCTCCAAAGTAAGAGCCATCCGTCAGCTTCATTTCTTTACTGGATTTAGTGATGACACCAGCCACACCATGCTGGATGAAGTACATTTTTTTGCCCACAGCTCCTTCCCGAATGATATAATCTCCAGGCTGGAATACCTCAAACCTTAGTTTGCTCAGCATGGCAGTCACAAAATTGGGATCAGCATTAGCAAAAAGGGGCATGGTAGCCACCAACTTCCTACAGTTGAAGTTGACTATCTCCTAAAAGGTGAGAGGAAAAAGAGGAGGAAAAAAATTATTAGGATGGAGGTCAATTATCCAAGCAAGCATATATTTTTAAAAATAGGATGGGTCATTTAAATTACATTTGGAAATTAGAAATATAAACTCAGAAGTCCCAGGATAGCACATATTTTTCAATAACTCTGCCAGATTTTTAGCATTTCAAGCTTTAGATTTTAGAAAATGTCAGAAATCCTAGTCATTTTTATAACCTTTTCAGGGAGGAAAAATGTCTAATCATTTCCTACTAAATGCAGTATTATAAAATACACTGTACATGCTTTTCTTCAGTATAATTTTTTTTAAGGGAAGAATGCTTTATTACCTGAGACAGACTGGAAAATAGAGTCCTACTGAACGCTTATATACCCAAATAGTAGGCAATAGGCATATTAAAACAACACACAAGATTGAGGGTCTTCTTTCCATACCCCAGTGGAGAGGTCTGTTATACAAGCAAGACTTTTGTTCATTGGGTTCTGACATTGGT
>JAQQSW010001885.1:0-15495 GCA_028646575.1 Pseudocheirus occidentalis
ATATTGATGCTTCCCTCTCTGGTAACTTGAATAAGTAATGGATGTGATGGTCAGATGGTTGGAAGCCCATCTCCTGATCTGTTTCTTGGTCTGTTTGTAACTTGTACCTGTAACTTGGGTTTGTATTCTCTGGAGTTCAGGGTGTTGACTTTTTCCCCTGAACAGGTAAATGATACGCTTGTTTGATTAAAGAAAGATTGTTAACCCATTTTGAGTGCCTTTCCTTTGGTAAAGGAGATCTAAGAACCTGTGCTAGCAGCTGCCCTGGATATGCTAGGGTGCTTGCTGATACACTGAGTCACAAGATGGAGTCCATGGAGTTCATTCAGTTTGCACAATTGACTTTTTTTTTCACAATTAACATCTTGCTGCTCTAATCCCCTTTTTCCATTAGTTATGCTAAGGAAGTCATTCAACTTCACTGAAACTCAATTTCTCCTTCTGTAAAATGGGTCATTAATACTCCTAGTAACTACTTCCTATTGTTGTTGTTAGGAAAGCAGATTATAAATCTGAATATGTTATAAAATTATAGGCTATTATTTAGGTAGGGAAATGGAACATTTAATTCTATGTCACATGGAAATGTTGGATATTTTTTAAGCTTCCTGCAAAACCAGGAACCATGTTTATTCTCTGAATTATGTATAGAATAAAAGTCTGTTAAGTGCCGGGAGACAGGCATACTAACCCAGTTCACTATTATGGGAGATGTAAATTGAGCCAATAATTATGGATATCAATTTGGAATTATGCAAAAAAAGCAACTAAATTATTCTTATAGTTTATAGACCTAACAATTTCATTAGTGGGCATATGCCTCCAAGAAAGTGAAAAACAGAAACAAAAGTCCAACATATTACCATCATTTTTCTGTCTTTGTAAATGCAAAGACCTGGTAACAAAGTAGACATCTGTCAATGGAGAAATGGCTGAACAAATCATATTTTATGAATGCAATGAGGTATGATATTCTGCACACAAATATGAGGAATTTAGATATTAATAATACTAATGTTTGTATACTGATTTGAGATTGGCAAAGTGCTTCACATATATTACATCATTTGGTCTCAAACCACCTTGCAAAACTGGCGCTTATTTTACAGATGAGGCAACTGAAACTGAAAGCAAAACCTACCAGCAACACCTAGGGAGGAAGAATCTAAGACAAGATTCAAACTCAAGGCTTCCTGACTCCAGATGGAGAGCCCTAGCCATTGTGCCATGTGGGTGGAAAGATTTAACCTGTAACTTTATATGGGCAAGTGCAGTTAAATCAGCAGAATAAGAAAAACAACATTCACAATGAATATAGTAATATAAAGAAAAAGATAAGTAAATTCTGAGTCACTATGTGGCAAACCCCATGCGGCAAATTTATGAGAAAACAGAGCCAAGAATCATGTAGAATGGGCAGGCATTGATGGGTTATTATGTGCATCAATAGAAACAATATCCACCTTGATGAGAGTGCACATCCACTAGGGTACTGGGCCTATGCATGGCACTCTGATAGGTCCTAAGGGTACCAAAAAAAGTCCATTTCCTGAAGAAGCTTGCACTCTACTATGGATGACATTACATATTGCTTGTCTCCTAGAGGTATCACCTTCTACCCCATTATATCCTCTCTGAAGATATGAAGTGTGACATAGCAGAAAGAACAATTAATTCAGAGTTCAGTAGACTAGGTTCTGGTCCTTGCTTTGCCATTAGCCAGTTGTTGAACTCCGATAAAAATCATTAACCTCTCTAGAACTTTGTTTCCTTAGTCTATAAAATGTTTTTTTTTCCATTCTCATCTTTGAGACCATGACATGAGGAAAGTGATGCCATGACAAGCGAGTGAATTGGATTTAAGTGAGGAGGGCTGTGCAAAGTCACCAGCCTCATTTTCTCCTCCAGAGCCATCTGGATCCAGTGGCCAGATCTAGATGAGGATGTCTGGAGATGGCCTTGGATGCAGTGGAAGACCTTGGCCTTTTTTTTTTTTGCTTTTTTTTGGGGGGGAAGGTAGGGCAATTGGGGTTAAGTGACTTGCCCAAGGTCACATGGTTGATATTCCTTCTGGGTCCAATGGCCAGCTGAACTGCTGGAGGACTGAAGAAGCATAACCAGGATAAGTGGCCTTTACCAGATTCTAATCTCAGGAAAACTCCATCTCAATTTTCAGCCAGCTTCCAGATTCTGGGAGAGAAACTCTCTGTCTCTCTGTCTCTCTGTCTGTCTGTCCCTCTCTCTCTCTCTCTCTCTCACTCTCTCTCTCTCTCTCTCTCTCTCTCTCTCTCTCTCTCTTTCTTTCTCTCTCTGTCTCTCTCAAGAAAACTCCAACTCACTTCTTCAGCTCTCAGACGCTGAGACAATCCTGCTTCCTCCAACAGGAAAATTCCAACTCTGTCTCTCGTCTCTAGAATTCTTCTTTATATACAGCACTGGCCTCCCGTCTCAGCCAATAGCCTTCTTCCATGTCAACAGGGGAGTTCATGCCTTCTCAATAGTGGATGGGGCTCACACTTTCCATGCTTAGCCCTGCTTTACTAAGTGCTACTTGGCCCTAAGTTACTAAGTGCTAAGTATCTGCTAAACTTGATTGCTATTACACTGAGTAATGCTATTTCCAAATGAATTTCTGATATTAGTAATGACCAGTTTCAGCAGCTTATTACCAGGCTTAAGGGCAGCCCAAAGTTTACAATTCAGTTAGATGAAACAACTGATATTTCTAACGTGGAGCAGTGGTTACTTTATGTAAAATATGTTTATAAAAGAAGCATACACGAGGAATTATTGTTTTGTTGCCCTTTGGAAAGGTACACAAGATGAGAAGATAAATAATTTAAAATCTATGAATTTTTCAAAAATGAAGGCTTTCAGTGGAAAAATTGCATTAGAGTCTATACAGATGGTGCTGGAGCAATGATGGGCAAGACTGTTGGATTTGTAGCAAAAGTTAAAGTTGATGGCAGTGAACATATCACTTTTATTCACTGTATGATCTTTCAAGAGGCATTTGTAGCCAAAAAAATATCACCAGAGTTAGATGTGCTTCATGATACCATCAAAATCATTAACTTAATTAAAAGCCATGCTCTTCTCAGTCTTTTATTTTCAAACCTTTCGAAAGACATGGACTCTGATTGCAAAATCTTATTTACTATGTTCACAGGTAGGGTGGCTCTCAAGAGGGTGAAGTTTAAACAGATTATTGAAACTGAAAGATGAAGTTATATTTTTGAGCGAGCAGAAATCTAATTTTGTTAACTTTTTTCATGACTTATGACTTTCAAAACTGTTATTTGTCAAATATTTTCAAAAAAACTTAATGATTTAAACATGTTGCTTCAAGGAAAAAGATGTTAACATATTTATATCAAAAGATAAAATTGAAAGTTTTACTTTAAAAAAGTTAACATTCAGAATAGGGTAGAAAATGGTTCCTTAGAAATGTTTACAGCTATAGATTATTTTTATAATAGAAAATAACCTTCCCAAAGATTTAATTGTAAGAGATAATTGATCATCTGAAGTGCTTGGAGACACAGTTGCGGAAATAATTCCCTTCAACTTTTGATTCTAAAAAACTAAGTTGGGTTCATAAACCATACTCAATTGACATAAAAAATGTCAGTTATCTGTCATTAAAAGTTTTGCCAAGTTAGCAAGCAACACAGGTTTAAAACTTAAGTTACCTAAGAAATCATCAAATGAATTTTGGCTTGGGATTAGGACAGTATTTTCTACAATTTCTGAAGTTACCCTAAACATACTTCTGCCATTTTATACTATATATTTATACTAAGCAGTACTCTTACCATTAACCATTATAAAATCAAAATATTGATCAACTCTAAAAAATGTTGAAGATGCTCTACATCCTGCAGTATTAAACATTCCATCAAGACTTAATTCTTTATGTAAAAACAAGCACATCCATCTCATTAACATACATATTTGCTTACTTCTTTAATAAATGATAAAATTTTATGTATACCAAAGACATGTTTTAAAATAAATTTCTTTATGATTTGGTATCAATAAATGTTTGATTTGCATACCTATTTTATATATCTATATATCCAGGGTAGTGTAAAAATTTCTCAGGAGAAAAGAGATCACAAGTGTGAAAAACTTAAGAAGCTGTCCTCCATAGAATAATTGAAACAACTGGTTGAAAATGTTCCCTAACATTACTTTGAACCTTAGCTACGATAATTAAGCAACTGGTCTAAGCTAATTAAGCAATGATCTAAGATCAGATCAGCATCAAACATTTAAGATCTATGCTAGAAATGATTGTACCGAAAAAATAAATCCTGCAAAGCATATTTCCACATTAGTCATGTTGTGAAAGAAGAAGTATAACAAAAGGAAGAAAATCAGAAAAACAAAAAAAGTAAAAATAGAATGCCTCAATCTGCATTCAGACTTCATCAGTTCTTTCTCTGGATGTAGATAGCATTTTCCACCATGAATCAAAGAAAATTTTTAAAAGAAAGAGGAAAAGAATAATAATCAGTAAAAACCAATGCATATATCCCCCAACACAGAAAATATATACAATGTTCCACATCCATGAAATCTTCCTCTTATGAAAAGGAATGGGAGGAGACATCTTCTCAGATCTCTTCTTTGGGACCAAGCTTGTTCTTTGCAATTTTGTACCATTCATTTTTTCTTGTTTTGTGGTTGTTGTTCTTTCTATGTTGTAGTCATTAGGTCACCCCATTCCAACCACCCAATAAACTATGATGGTTTCCTATTGCTTCCAGGATCAAATACAAAAAGCTTTGCTCAGCTTACAAAGTCATTTGTAACCTAGCCCCCTCCCACTTTTCCAGTCTTCTTAACATCTTACTCTCCGATTCGGGTGGCACTGGGGCCCCCAACTGTTCCATGGACTAGACACTCCATATATCAGCTCTGGGAATTTTCCCTGGGTGTCCTCAGTGCTTGGAACTCTTTCCCTCCTCTGCTCCAACTACTGACCTTCCTGGTTTCCTTTCAGTCCAAACTAAAATCCCTCCTGCTACAATAAATCCTTCCCAACCCCTATTCATTCTAATGCCTTCCTTCGGCAAACTATTTGCTACTTGTATGTTCCTTACTTATATATATTTGCTTGCATGTTATCTCCTCCTATTAGAATATAAACTCATTGAAGAAAAGGACTATCTTTTGACTCTTTGTTTTCCCAGTGCTTAGCACAGTGCCTGGAACTTAATTGGTGCTTAATAAAGATTTATTAAGTGATTGATTGATGTTCTTCCCTCAGCATATTTCATCCTGCTTCAAGTCATATGAATCTTTCCATGCATCCCTGTATTCATTATATCAGTCCTTTTTTATAACATGGTAGCATCCCATTACATTCATGTAACACAGTTTGTTTAGCCTTTCTCCAAACAATGGGTATCTCATTTGTTTCTAATTCCTTGCTATCACAAAAAAAAATACTGCTATAAACATGTTAGTGCATATGGGGACTTTCTATTTATCAATGATCTTTCTGCAGTATATTCAGTGGTACTCTTCAGCCAGCTCAAGAAAGCCAATTGTTGGGGCGGCTAAGTGGCGCAGTGAATAGAACACAGGCCCTGGAGTCAGGAGGATCTGAGTTCAAATGTGGCCTCCGACATTTAACACAAAAAAACTAGATTGTGACCTTGGGCAAGTCACTTACCCCCAATTGCCCTACCTTCCCCCCTCAAAAAAATCCAATTGTTAGATGATTGTGAGGAATAATACTGTGCAATAAGAAAAGATGAGCTCAGCAATATTAGAAAAACATGAAAAGACTTGCACAAAATGACAGAGTGAAAGGAACAGAACCAAGAAAACATTGTGTATAGTAATAGTAATACAGCTTTAAGAACAACTCCAAACAACCAAGTCATTTTGACTATTATAAGTACACAAATTTAAAAATAGAGGACATAGAAAGATGCTCTCTGTATCCAGAGAAAGAACTGATAAATTGAAGCATGTATAGAATAATTTCACATATATAGATATATGTATATATCTATATATGTGTGTGTATATGTATATGTGTATATATATGTACACACACACACACACACACACACACACACACACACACACACACATAGCTTTTTGTGTCTAATGGCAGTCATCTCCAGGTCAGTGGGGGGAGGTAGAGAACAAAAAAAGGGAAAAAAAGAAATTTAATGATGATTTGTTTGTATATTTGGGAAGAATAACATGTCATATATGGTCGATTTGCAGTTTCATCTTTTTTAAAATCATCTTTTTTATTGTACTGTGTTATGGAAATGCTGGTTTTATTCTGTGAGTTGAAAACAAAATAAACTTGTAATCAAAAATATTTTCTTTCAATATGACATTTGCATGTCACAGATCAACAAATGCTACAAACCAGGGCTTGATTTATTGTGTATGGCTTTTCAGACTTTAGAAAATAATAGAGAAAATGTTCTTAACACAAATGAAACTTTAAAGTGCATTTTTTTTCTCCAGAGAGTTGGTTGTTAAACATTTCACAGCACACCTCTGTGTCTAGGAATAGAATCTCTGAGCCAGAAGGTTTAAGTACTTTGCTTATTTTATTGTGCAGTTCAGAAATTTGCAAGCATCCTATTAAATTTAATATATTTTTTTAATTCAGTCAATGACTTCAGCCTGGTGAGGTCTTTGAGGTCTGAATCTTGCCATCCAACAGGGAGCTGCAGAAGATTGCAGAGCCTGCATCTTTTAATATCACAAGCCCCTAGGCTGGAAGCACACTGCTTTCCACATGTCCCTAGGGATCTCAGCCCTTCTGACCCCAATGCCTCCAACTTAGGGGAAAGGAAGGAAGAGTATGGGAAAGTATGAGGAGAGTAGAATTGTATGGAAGTGTCAGAGCATGGTCAGGAAAGCTATGGGAATTTAGAGACTAGAACGAAAGACAAATGGTCAGTTCTAATAGAGAGAGTCAGTCATATTTTCAGAAGTTACGATGCACGGAGAATACAAAGAGACGGGGAGGCAGGGAATCCCATTGGGGGTATATGTGCTATTTAACTTGGTCCTCTCCTCCAACCTTACATAAACATGGCTTGGAAGAGATGGCTTGTGATGTGTTTGGTATCTCATTCCAGAGTAAATGCAAAGCAAACAAAACAATGCAAAATATGCAAGCCCTTTAAAAACAATCTGATGTATTCACAAGAGTAGAAATAACAATTTGAGAAATGTAATGTGATCTGGTAGAGCGCCTTCTCCCCAGACACAGTTCGTCTTTCTCTTAGATGAACCTGTATTCTAACTCTCAACAGGTGTGTTGTTTAGACTGTTTTTGTGGCTACTTTTCATTAGGATTAAATTTCTCGTGCAAAGAAAATGAAACAACTATATGCAGCACATTCCTGACATCTGCCCCCACATGCAATGTCCATCAGCAGACCCTTCTGGTCAGAAGAAATCATAATGAATAGCCAATGTCCTTAAATATGCTATTCCTCTAAGTTCTGACTCCCCAGCTGACAGCCACAACTAGGATGCAGTAGCTGAGGCTTTGTCCCATGGTCCTGAAAATTAGAGGGCACTGATAGTATTTGCCTTCCAGCAGCAAGTCAAAATAACTAACATTAACATGTAGTTAGTAAGTATAATTGGGGGGGGCAGCTAAATGGCACAGTGAATAGAGTACCAGCCCTGGAGTCAGGAGGATCTGAGTTCAAATCCAGCCTCAAATATTTAACACTTATTAGCTGTGTGACTTTAGGCAAGTCACTTAACCCAATTGCCCTGCCTTTTGCCCTCTAAAAAGAAGAAGAAGAATTGAATCAGAAGTTACCAGAAGATTTGCTGCCTTGACTCACTTTCACCTTCTACCCCTTGCAGGCACATCAGACGAATTTTTCCCAAGGATATATAGCTCCCCTTTATGGGTCCTTGTGTCCCAGTATGTGAGATAGATGTCCAAAAGTCTCACCCTTTTCTTTTGTTTTTTTTCATCCATTTCTTTAATGGAATTTCATATTTAAAAAAATAGATTTGAAGGAGATTTTCCTTGTTTCCACTTCTAAATGTTGTTATGTTGCCATTCACAAAATAATTCAACTCATATTGGTCAAATTGGAATGTAATTATGCTCATGGGTGCTCATACAACACACACACACACACACACATACACACACACACACTAAAGATGCTCATTTTAAAAGCAGACAGCAGAGGGGGAAACACCTTGTTAGATTTTTTAAAATAGTAATTTCTAATGGTAGAGTTTCAGATATAATGAAATTATGCAGGTGGGAGAATTATTTTTGGTCAGGCATTTCGCTAGTATTCCTAAATGCAAAGTCTTTTAGGAATAAAGTCTTCATCTCCATTTATACGCAAAGATGGTCCAAGTTGCACAGGTCTCCATAGGCGTGCAAATTTCAAGAACTAGTGTCTTTACTTCCATTTTTCTGCTGCTAAAACAAAGTAAAACAATTCAGTACCAAATCTGGACTTAGGCGGACTGGACTCCCTCACATAATGAGGCTGAACTTTCTAGCTGGAAGAGAAATTTCACTGTAAAGATGTGCTATCCTCATGAAATCACCACACGTTTTCCTATAGTGTGACTGACACAACAAACTGTAGGGCTGCCCTGCTACCGAAGGGCATTACAGGCTGATTAGTATGATAAAACTGGGGGAATTTGAAGTGTACTTCCAGAGAAAAGCACTAGATGAGATCAATAGCCTTTAGATTGGAAGGAGTGGGAATTCATACTATTCAAGAGCCCCCAGGATTTTCCTGTCATTCAAAGTCTTTAACAATCTGGTAGCATCTTACTTTTTCTGTCTTATTTCATATTATTTTCCTCTATCTGCTATATGCTTCAGGCAAAGTAGACGGCTCTCTGTCTCTTGAAGATATGTAATGCTTCTTCATACTCGTCATTGTGCCTAGAATATATCCTAAAATCTGATTCTCTTTGCCTGTTGAATTCTATCTATTCTTTAAAGCCCACTTCAAACAACATCTCATCCATGAAGCTTTCCATGACACTCCTCATTAACACTGACTTTCTACCTCAGACATTGCAATAGCAATCAGTTTATCAGATACTTAGCACTTAGTAACTTAGGGCTAAGTAGTACTTAGTTCACTCAGAGCTGAATATGGAAAGTGTGAGCCCTGTCCAGTGTTGAAAAGGCATGAACTCCCCTGTTGACATGGAAGAAGGCTATTAGCTGAAACAAGAGGTCAGTGCTGTATATAAATAATTCTAGAGACAGAGAGACAGAATTGGAATTTTCCTGTGGAGGAAGCAGTATTGTCTCAGCATCTAGGAGCTGGGCTGCTAGAAGTGAGTTGGAGCTTTCTTCAGAGAGAAAAAGAGAGAGAGAGAGAGAAAGAAAGAAAGAAATTGAGATTCTCTCCCAGCATCTGGAAGCTGACTGAGAAAAGAGATTTTCCTGAGACCAGAATCTGGTGAAGGCCAATATTCCTTCTGGGTCCTAGGGCCAACTGAACTGCTGGAAGACTGAAGAAGCATGACCAGGATAAGACTTTGTTTTTTCATGGCCTGGCTGATCCTTGAGTTCCAGGCAAAAGAAGTGGTGAAGGGTTTGAGATGTGCTGGACCCTGTGAACTTCAGTGTTTACCAGGGATTGCCCTGAGGATTGGACAAGGACCTGGGAGCTGTCTGCTTCTGAGTCCAAGTGACTGTTTTGTGGATTCAAGAGGGAGCTGGGACCGTGGAAGGGCATCCAGGGAATCAGAGAGACCACCCAGAATTAAGATGAAGAAAAGGCCTCCCCTTGGATGAAACTGAGGTTTTCTGGACACCAAGGGGTGGAGAGTTGGTGTGGTTTTTCTAATGACTGCATTAGTGATTAATGATATTTAGTAATTGGGAATCTAGCTTAGTGACTGACTGCTAGATGAGTGACTGATTAAGTTAATGGTTGCCCCATGAGTGGAAGATTGGTATATTGTGAATTGATTGATTGAATGATTAAGTGAGAAGGGTTTCCCCCTTAGGGAAATCAGGTGATTCTTCTTTTGTTCGTTGTTCTAAATATTGTGGCCACTGTAGTGAAAACTGTGTGGCCGTTCTAATGTTTAGCTGTTATGAACACCATATTTTTACTTTCTGTGATAAGATGTAATGTTGTGAATGTTATATTGTGAATGTTTGCCTTGATTTGCAATGGAATAAAGAGAGTGTTCACTATTACTGTGTAATCCAAATCTTAAAAGCTGTTCACAGTAGCATACTTTTGGGAATCTGCTGGTACATAGTATTACAGACCTAAGATGATAGATGGTGCTAATTTTGGGGGTTTTGGCAAGGGGAGGTTGTATATATGAGTTTCCCTGATGGGTTTACTATATATACACACATACATATACACATACATACATACATGTGCGTATATGTATGCATGTGTGTATATATGTATGTGTATATAAATACACACACATATATCTGTCTTGTTGATGTATTAGACTAAGACAGGCTCTGAGGTACATGTAAGACCTTGCCTTATATATACTTTGCATCTTTCCAGCACCTGGTAGTGCTTTATATACAGTAAGCACTCAATAATTTTTGTTGAACAGCTGTGGAGGACTTCTGGTTAAGCTGTCAGTACCAGAGATCTAAAAGGAATCCGTGTCTCTCACGTATAATCCAGCACTGATATCAAATAGGGCACCAGATCAGATAACGATCAAGAAATTGATAGAGAAAAATCAGTTTTGTCTTCCAATCCAGTGCATCAGAAAAGATAAGAAGAAGACACAGGTAAAGAGATCAGAAGCCCAAAGCAATGCTTTGCCTGAGAATACCTCAGAAGAAGGGGAAGCCTATAGCAGTATCTTGACAGAAAAGAAGGGGAAAGAAAAAGGAGGAGGAAGAGCTATAATATAAAACAGAAATAAGAACCTCATCAAGGATGCCTGTGGTGGGGCCAGAATTCTGCAGTTCTTAGTGGGGCCAGAACATCAAGGATCTCTGAGCAAGGATACTGAAGTCCATCAGCACTTTGAGTATAGACACACTAGAAAACATAGAAGCCAGTGGTAGGGGTGCAGAAAATCAAGGTCAGTATCAAAAATTATGTAACCACTTCATTAAAGAGCACAAGGGGAAAGGAAGGAATTTGGCCCTTCCTGGCATGAATTCCCAAAGCAGAAAATATTATTGTTCTAGAGACATCCAAGAAACAAGCAGAGAAGGAAGTAACTCCACAATTACAAGCTTTCAGCAGAAGCCTCAAAAAGAAAAAAAAATAGTCACAAGAAGAGAAAGAATATCTGGAAGAAAATAAAGCAAGATTTAAAAGGAGTGTGTGTGTATGTGAAATGAGAGCTCTGAAGGAAAGAAATGGAGAAGAATCAATAGCTTGGAACAGAAGATGAAAAATTTTACACATGTAGTGGAAGAAGAAAAATAAAATAGAGCAAACAAATCAATGACTCTATTAGACAACAAGAAATATTAGGAAAAAATCAAAAGATTGAAAACATAGAAGATTATGTAAATTATTTACTATCCAAAATAACTAACCTGGAAAACATGTCAGGGAGATACCTGAATTGTCCAACTTCCTGAAAATCATAACCAAGGGGGAAAAGCCTAGATATAGTATTTCAATAAATAATACATGGAAACTGCACAGATAGATTGGGTAAGGTGAAAATAGAAATAATCCACCCATCATCTCTCGAAAGTAACTACAAAATGAAAACTCTTAGTTTATATTTTATATTATTTATATATTATATTAGTAACATAATAGTCAAAATATAAAGCTTTCAAGTCCAAGGAAAACGTACTTCAGGCAACCTGGAAGAAAAAACTCTAATGTGAAAGAATCACGGTCATGGCCAAATAAGAACTGGCATCAGCTACTAGAAGGGGAAAAATCTATCTTGGAAGGCAATATTCCAAATGGCAAAAGATAAAAATTTACAACCAAGAATAAATCATTCTGAAAGATCAAGTATAATCCCATAGGAGAAAATAATAGACCTATAATGAAATAGAGATGGGGCAGTTGGGTGGCACTGGCAGACTGGATAGAGAGATAGATAGAGTGCTGGGAATGGAGTCAGGAAATAATCTTCCTGAGTTCAAATCTAGCCTCAGAGAAGTCACTTAACCCTGTGTGGCTCAATTTCTTCATTTGCAAAACGAGCTAGAGAAGGAAATGGCAAACCACTCCAGTATCCCTGACAAGAGAACTCCAAATAGAGTCACAAAGAGTTGGCCACCACTGAACTGAATAATAAACAAAGGAATAGAGAACTTTTATGCTTTCCATATGAAGACACCAGAACTGATTACAAATTTCAAAATGCAAACAGAGGGGTAGAGAGAACCTAGAAAGGTGAATACATTGGGGGATTTGGGGGGGGGGGGTGGTAAGGGGATAAGTGATGACTAAGTATTTACAAGGAGAAGTACAAGAAGGGTCATGTGTCCCTTCAGAGCCCCATTGTCTTCAAGGATCACAAAGAGACTTAAGAAAAAATACAAACAAACACTAGTCTTGGGTCTAGTTTTGTTCTGTTGTGATATTTTTAGGAAAGGAAATAAAAGAAGGGAAAGAAATACACTAGGAAATATATTAGGAAGAAGGGGTGCTCCAAGTGTTTACATTCTCTGGATATAAAAGGCTACATCATTAAACAAATGTGAGGAGATATTTTTCAAACAATGGATAGAGGAAGAGTTCTTGACCAAACAAGAGATAAAGAGGATCACAGGAGATAGAATGGATAAGTTTTATTACAGATGAATTTACAAGTTGAATTCTGTTAAGCATTCAAATGATTCCAATACAAAATAAGATGTTTACCAAAAAAATTTAAAAGGAGAAATTTTTGAGAATTCCTTCTGTGATACAAATATGGCCTTGATATCTAAACCAATGAGAGAAAAAGCAGTGAAGGAAAATCATTATCATTTATTAATATCAACATAAAATGCTGAACAAATATTAGAAAAGAGGCTATAGAAATATATAAAATATTATACACTGTCATCAGATTGATCTTATACCAGGAATACAGGATTGGTTCAATACTAGGAAAAAGCAAGATAAAATGAAAAGTTTTATGAAAAGGTTTTGCATGAACAAAACTTAAAAACTTAAAAATTAGAAAGGAAATAGTTAATTACTAAAAAAAAAGAAAAGAATCTTTGTAGAAAGTTTCTTTTAAAAAGGTCTGATATACAAAACAAAAAGGAAAATAATTCAAATACATAAGGACAAGAACCATTACCCAATAAATTGAACAATAATTTAAAAATGCAAATTGAAACAGCTGAGGTTCTAAAACTATGAAATTTTCCATCAAATTGGCAAAAACAAGCAAAAAAGGAAAATGACCATTGTTGATGGGGATATATGAAAGCAAGCAAAGTAACAGATTGTATGTGAAATTGTGAAGTAACAGAGTCATTCTGCAAAGCAATTTGGAATATGAAATTCAGTATGCTCTGCATGTCCTTTGACTCACCAAAATCACTATTAGACTTATACCCCAAAGAAATAAAAGAATTATAAATAATCAGATTTATTAGAAAATGATCATTAATTATTTATTAGAAATATTCATTATTATATTGTATATATTGCTGTGAATGCTATACTCTGGTTTCTGTGTTACTGTTGAATAGAGAGTTCACTATACTATGTAATCAGAACCTTAAAGTTATTTGCAGAAGAAGTCCTCTGGAGAGCTGCTTGTGCTTGGCTTTACAATGAGCCAAAACCTAAACTTGAAATAATTTTGGGTTTAATTAATGTATGAGTGAGAAAATAGAGCCTAGTCTTTCCCCAATTAAAGGCCAGGTTTCCCCAGGACTGAACACAGATTGAATAGTTGGGTCCAGATAGGTCTTTGAGCAGAAAATTAACTAGACACAGAACTTCTGCCCCTACAGGCCCAGAAACAATTTCCTCATTGTTAGACATATGCGAAATAGCAAGCAGCTGCGGCTGCAAAGAGACACGAGTCAGTGATAATAATAGATGCTGCCTTCATTCTGGACTTTAGGGAAAAAATAATAAAATTCCCTAAGGTCAATTTTTATTTTATCAAAAAAATCTTTATTTTAGGAAAACTGTTTCCTTGTTAACTTTTTCTTTTCTTTAAAGGTGATGAAGAAAACATATTTCAAAAGGAACTTTTTATTGGCTTTCCAAATTTTTTTCTCCTTTTATGGCAGCTGAGAAAAGCAGCACTGGATAGGTTGACATGCAGGGGACAGAATGGACATTCATTTATGGTTCTCTTTGTTCTTGTATCTCCAGGGCTCCTTGTTTCATGAGCTGGGCCACTGATCTGCCTTCCTTCTGTTGAAAGTGGCTGCTTATCACCCCAACCCCTGCCTCCCACTACTACTAATCTTCTCTGTGATGCAGTCATTGGGTGCTAAGATCCTAACAACAACAGGAACAGGAAGGAACACAGGTAGGACTGTCCAAAGGGAGACCTCTCTTCCCAGAGAACAGAGGTCTGCCTTAAATCGCGTCATGCTCTGTCTCTTGACTTATAATAATAACAAATAAATACATATGTAAATGAATAAATAAATAAAACAAATAAATAAACAAATAATCAAATAAATGAATGAATAAATAAATGAATGCATGAATGAATAAACAAACCCCTGCAGAGTCAAAAGGAGGGCTACATAATACTCAGTTTAGGTCCATTTTTCTTTGTTTCAAAGGTTGCTGTTGAAAAATAATTATATGTTATTATATAGTATATAAATTGTAGATTATGTATATTATATACAAATTATTTATTATATTAATTATATAACTTAAATTATATATTATATCATTTTGTACATGATTTAATTATGTTTATATATAATTTAATTTGATAATAATTTTAATAATCAAAGTCCTAGTGTCATTGGTTAGAGGAGGACAGGAGTCCAGAACATATCATTTATCCCAAGGCTAGGAAGCCTAAGGAAAATAACTTGGATCAGACTGGGTGAACAGTATACTGATCAATGAACTTTTCAGAGTTATTATGACTCCATTATTACTTTTTTTTTCTGGCCAACAAGCAAAACAAAGGAGTACTTCAGTTAAATCAATTTTGTGGGGCTAAAAAAAAATATCCCAGCTAATAAACTTGTAGCAAAGCATATATAATCTGCTATGCTATCTCTGGGTGGCATTATGGAGCCTATAAAAGAATGATGCAAGCCAGGAAGTCAATATCTGTATTATAAGGCATTGGTATTGGGTGGAAAGTTAGGGGAAGAATAGGTTTAGAAAGAAAAAAAATCCAGGTGATTTTAACAATAATTTAAGGATTTATATTATATTATATTATATTATATTATATTATATTATATTATATTATATTATATTGTATTGTATTGTATTGTATCATATTGTATCGTACCGTACCGTATCGTATCGTATCGTATCATATCATGTCATGTTATGTCATGTTATGTCATGTTATGTCATGCTATGCTATGTT
>JAQQSW010001886.1:0-15492 GCA_028646575.1 Pseudocheirus occidentalis
AAAGAAAGTACTGAGTTAATCTACAAGTCTTGATTGTAACACCCTGTTTGTGCCTCTGGACAAAGTCCCAGGATAAAGAGCTTAAGGAGTGATTGGCTTTGGGTTGGGGTAGAGAAAGATCAAGACCAAGGGTGGTTCCTTGCATTCTGCTAAGGGTATATAAACCTTGTATCTTCCATGTGTCTTTGGCTCTGTATGAAATAGGTCTGCAATAAACAGACTATGGAATACAACCCCATCTCTCTCCCTCTTATTCAGCTAGAAGCTCTCTCTCTCTCTCTCTCTCTCCCCCCGTCCTTTTATTTCAGTCAGCTGGTAGCTAGGCCCAGACCTGCTAGCCGCAGCACTCACAGACTAATGTGTAGGCACCATTGACATTGGGAGCTTTACATAGCCTGGATTTGACCATTATCGCCTGTTTAATAATGATACATGGTCCCAGGGCCAAGTACCCATTCCTGTAGGGATTGTCCCTGCATGGGTAGGACTCGCAGAAGACCCAAAGAATTGTACCTGGTATGCTTGGACAGTTACTGTAGGTCCAGGTGGTCTGTTCATGAACATTACTAGATATGATGCCTACTCTCATGGAGGAGTTTGGTTTGCTGACACCTGCTATGCCTTTGCTGCGATTTCTTTTTTTTTTTTTTTGCTTTTTGGAGGGCAGGTTGGGGTTAAACGACTTGCCCAAGGTCACACAGCTAGTTTTTCGTGTTAAGTGTCTGAGGCCAGATTTGAACTCAGGTACTCCTGACTCCAGGGCTGGTGCTCTATTCACTGCACCACCTAGCCGCCCCCTTTGCTGCGATTTCTAATGGTGCTGGTGGTATTATTATTGCATAGACAAAAAAGATGTATTTGGGATCTAAACCACTCTGTTCTTGTAAAAAATGTGTAATGTACCTTGGGTTTCATGAGGAACCGCTCTATTGTGAGGAGTTATCCTACTTTCCATGTTGTTGCTTTCCCCTTGTGTTGTGCCTTTTATGCATTATGTTTAAAAACACCCTTGCAATGTGGCGCGCTGATACCCTCCTTTTATAAAAGAGAAAGGGGGAGTTTGTAAGGGCACCTTAATGCCTTGAATAACTAGAGGTCTGAACTCAGTCAGTGTGTCCTTGGAAACAGAAAGACTGGAGGTGAGTCTGAGGCATCTGTGCGTTTGCCCCACTCCCGTGACCATACTTCCTGTTTACCAAGCACTCCCCATCTCATGTCCTGCAGGCATGGGCGTCTTGGGGTGATTAAAGGTCACAGGTGGCATAGATCATGCCCGAATAAGTGAAGGAGCGCTCTCCCCTATCAGGATACTGAGGCACGTGAACGTGAGGAAGGGAAGACAGACAGTCTTATTATATAAGGCAAAGGAGAGCAGGAGAGCGTGGGACATGGCACACAAGGAGGCATGACGCA
This sequence comes from Pseudocheirus occidentalis, assembly GCA_028646575.1. Taxonomy (NCBI): domain Eukaryota; kingdom Metazoa; phylum Chordata; class Mammalia; order Diprotodontia; family Pseudocheiridae; genus Pseudocheirus; species Pseudocheirus occidentalis. The sequence goes on from JAQQSW010001886.1 coordinate 1,414, forward strand.
CATGGGGATAGGGCACACAATAGGATAGAATAAAGAGACCTATACTACTCCAAAAAAAAAAAATGGATATTTATTTACTTTTTCTTCCTTCTTCCCTGCCTTTTTTTCATTCTTTCTCTTCTTTCTTTCCTTCTGATTGGATCTCCCCATCTCATCCAAGGTAGAAGTGCTACAGCTCCTCACAGGTGCATTTGCAGAGAAGCTTTGGCCTGCTTTGTTTCTGCCTTGGGTCAGCTTGCTACTCCTTAGGCAGCCCGATCTCCCCACACCCACCCCACACTCCACCACACAACCAGAAGCACTAGAGTGATTCTGGGGTTCTTCATATTGGCACCCCAATGCACTTTAAGTCATACTACAACTCAGAACATATGAACTCAAGAACTATACCAAGCTTAGATTCCCTAGTAGCAGGATTATAGGTATGAACCATCAAACACAGCTCATTTCTGAATGTTTCCCTATTGCTTCCTGTAAAGGGAATGGGAATTTAAAAATCTTCCCTGCCCCTTAATAGAGGTAGAGGGGAGTTTGAAGACCTCCCCTCCTGTTAAGATAAACTCTCTCCCCTGATAGGCTGAATGTAGTCACATGGAACCTGTGGTGGGAAGAGTTTCCTGAGGAAAAGCAGAGCCCATAGGAAGCTGGTTCAGAGCTAGCCATACATTTGGGGACAGTTGGGAACAGAGGAGCTTAGGCAAAGAGAGAGTTTTTTGAGTACATGTTGATCTTAGATTGGTTTTCTAAGAGTGGAAGGCTAAAGGATGGCATGGCTCTCAGCATTATTATGGCTTCTGAAAATCTTTGGTACAATGATGGAATCTGCTTACTGGTTTGGGGATTTGGTTTTCTGGTATCTAAATAAATCCTTCAGCTTTATCTGGAGAATTTGGTGTATTTTACGATCAAATGTCATGAGATACTTATAGTCACAGTCTTTATCGTGATCTTGGGGGCTGTAAATATTGCATTGGTGCTACACTTCCCCTACTTGTAGGGGAAAAATGATTATTTTTTAAAGAAAAAATTTCAGCAAAACCAACATAGACAGGGAGTTTCCTAAAAAAAAAAAAACTAGATGCGAATTACAGGGATATTAATGAACATACTAATAATTCAGATTTCTCAGAACTGCCTCTTAGCTTAGTATAGCTTAGTATAGACTTTGCTGTGTGAGAGCACCATGAGATAGCTTAGCACAGACTTGCTCTGTGGGAGCACCTTTAAATGGCCTACTACCCCACGTGGCGAACTTGAACTTTCAATAAACTTTACTTTTTCCTTGGCTGATAAGACTTGAGTGGAATTCTTTCCGCAGGACCCGGTATGTTGGTATTTTGGGGTCTCAGGCAGCCCTAACCCTCTTTGGGCTCCTCTTCATTTTTATGGCTTGGGAGTCAGAAGCTTACAATGCAGCTTGAAATGATCAAACCCTTGGTAGCACTCTTGCAGTTACTATATTCCTGTGCCTGTTTACATTCCATGAAGCAAATCAAAGATAAAAGAACCTGTTCCCGTGACAGAATTCTGGTCTTGCACCCCACCAGGTAAGAACCCCCAAACACTTAAAACAATACTGTTCCCACAGGACTCCTGAACACCTGTATTCTCGTGCATTCATGGGCTTGTCATGGGAAACCACTGAGGCTCTGAAAATGATTGTTGGTAATCCACCTTTCCCCTTGTTAACAGGATTTTTACTGAGCTAGTTTCTAACTTGATAGTGCTCAAAGCCGAACAAAGCAGGCTTAGAGACTGAAGTGCTAGTAATCAAGCAGTTTAATCAATTTCAGAGTGAGGAAGAAATGAAAGCACAGGTTATATAATTAAATCACAAATGAGGAAGGAGGGAGGAAGGTGGATTACAAACAATCAGGTAGTGGTTTCCCACAAGAAACCTACAAGTCCCACAATACAACAACTCTGGAGTCAAGTCCTTAGGGGTTGTGACCATCTCCCCTAAAATACCAAACCAGAGTTCTATGATGGGAACAGCTTCTACAATCTTTGATTCACTTCACTTAAGGTCCAGTAATTGTAAGCATTGTCAGAATTTTGATTAATCAGTTTAAGCTGCACTTTAAGCTGACTCCTGAACTACAGAGGCAGCTCTTGAGAAAACTAAATTGTAACATGGTATTTACCACTATTCAGGAGAGTAATTGTCATGACCACCAAAGAGCTTTAAAGCAAAGCAAAAATTTATTGACAGGTTTGAACCTGGGTCCCACCCGATCGATTAGGTGGAACCCTGATGCCTTCTACCGTGTCCTTTTTATCCTTAGCTACTAAAGCAGGTGCTATGGGGTGGGTTTTGATTGGCTGGCAGATCTGTGGGACCCGTAGCTACAAGGCTCCATGTGGGTGCAATGGTTCTGGCTGTTGTGCCAAGATGCAGGCACCTTGAACAGGATGCTGTAATTGGGATACCATATAGTCCCATTGTTTGGAGGTGCAAGTAAGTTGCTGATGTAAGGGAGTTTGTGATTACAGGGCATAATGACAGAAGCAGAGAGGGGTACAGAGCATGATGACCTAGGCACGTAGGAGAAGAGAACTGAAGACCTAGATGGGTTCCCACACCCCAGCCTGGCTCATAGGCAGGTTCATTGTCTTCTAACTTGCTGATTTCTAATTTCTCAAAGTATCACTTAACTATTTCCTGGCTACTTCATTCTTAAGCCCATGAAGTTTCTATTTAACTAGTTCCTGCCCATTTCATAAATTATTACTATATTTATTACATATACCAATTAATATGAAAATTGTAAATTCCCTCCTTTTGGCCAAAAAGGTCAGAATGACCCTTGAAGGCTGATGGGGAACATTCATTTGAAATACGATTTTGAAAATTTTCTTGATTATAGAAATTTGCTATAAAATAAAAAAAGAGGAACATAGTTATACTAACATAGGAAAAACTTCCTTAACTCTGTTTGATTCCAGGCATGTGTCGTATCTGACGATAGGCGATCATGTAGTTACAGTGTTAAAACAAGGCACAGGATTGAGAAGGTGGGAATTTTCCTCTTCTAGAAAGGAAATAACACAGCGGGGAAATAAAGTCAGGAGGATGCTATCTAGGCTATGTCCTAAAGTGTCCTCATAATCTTTCCTAGGAGCAGACATAAACCATAGCAACTTCAGACCACCATATATGCCATTATCTATTACTGGCTTTGTAACAATTTAGACAACTATCCCTGAAATTAAAGTTCAAAACAAATTACGGTCCCAGGAATTTTTACCTTAAAGAGCAAAATTTTCATTAACCCCATCTTAATAAGACAAGTACAACATACAAGTGAAAGATATTGAGAGGACAGTAGGAAGAAGAAAAAGACTTAGTTCACAGAAGGAGTAACTGCAAACTTTAGGCCATGTCCAGTTTCTTGGGTTGGTGGTCTATATCATGTTGTCTTCTCATCCTGGGGGTCTTGGGAGCAGTTGTCCATAGCTGTTTTGACCCCATTTATTCTTTAGGGTTAAGTTACCTGTGGGTTCTGAAATCCAAGTGTGTGGTACTGTTTTTTTTTTTTTAACTTAGCAAATGAATCTAGGACTCCACTCCTCAGAGTTTGACTGCAGTGAAAGTAGTGAGCAAAAAGGCCTTTCCACTTTGGCTCCAAGAAGTATTTTCAGAGGTAATATTTCCAGTAGATCCAGTCACCTGGTTGGATTAGCAGCTGAGTTTCAATTGAAGTTTCTGAAGAATGGGACTATGAAACAAGTAGGTAAAGTCCTTGTTATTTTCTGATCTAACTCAATGTAGTATTGTAGGACAGAGCTTTTAACTTTTTCTTTCATGACTTTTTATTCTTCTAGATGAATTTTGTTATTTTTTCTAACTCTATAAAATAAGTCCTTGAAGTGAAAAAATATGCTTCGTTCTGCACTCAGAGTTCATTAGTTCTCTCTCTGGAGGTAGATAACATTTTTCATCATTGGTGTTTTGGAATTGTCTTGGATTATTGTAATCAGAGTAATTAAGTCTTCCACATTTGATCACTGTTATAATATTACTATTACTGCATATAACGTTCTTCTGGTTCTGCTACTTTACTTTGCATCAGTTCATATCAATTTTCCCAGGTTTTTCTGAAAACATTCTGCTTGTCATTTCTTATACCATAATAGTATTTCATCACAATCACATACCACAACTTGTTCAGCTATTCCCCAATTGATAGGCATTCCCTTGATTTCCAATCCTTTACCACCATGAAAAGAGATGTTATATATATTTCTGCATATAGGTTCTTTCCCCTTTTATATGATCTCTTTAGGATACAAACGTGGTGTTTCTGGGTCAAAGGACATGCACAATTTTATAGCTTTTTGGCTATAATTTGATATTGATCTCCAGAAAAAGTGGACCATTTCACTACTCTACCAAGAGTGCATTACTGCCCCTATTTTGCCATATCCCCCAGCATTTATTATTTTCCTTTTCTTTCATATTAGGAACCCTAATAGATATGAAGTGGTATATGAGAATTATTTTAACTTCTATGTCGCTAATAAGTAGAGATTCAGAGCCTTTTTAAAAGTGTGACTATTGATAGCTTTGATTTCTTCTGAAAACTGATTATTTATCTCCTTTGGCCATTTATCAGTTGGGGAATGGCTCTTATTTTTTATAAATCTGTCTCAGTTCCCTATATATTTGAAATATGAGGCCTATATCAGAGAAATTTACTGTAAAAATGTTTCTTAGTTTCCTACTTATAATTTCGGCTGCATAGATTTTGGTTGTGCAAAAACTTTATTATATATAATCAAAATTATTAATTTTACTTCCCATGATACTCTCTATCTCTTATTTGGTCATAAATCCTTTCTTATTCATAGATCTGAAAGGTAAATTTGTCTACACTCCACTAATTTACTTGTGATCTCACCCTTTATGTCTAAGCCATTTACCCATTTTTACCTTATTTTAATATATGGTATGATATGTTGGTATATGCCTATTTCTGCCAAACTTTTTTCTAGTTTTCCCAACAATTTTTGGCAAATAGTGAGCTCTTGCGCCAAAAGATTGGATGTTTGAATCAATAAAGCAATAGGTTACTATGGTCATTTGCTACTATGTATTGTATACTTACTCTATTCCACCAATCTATCATTTTATTTCTTAGTCAGTACCAGATTGTTTTCATAATTACAGCTTTGTAATACAGTTTGAAATCTGGTACTTCAACACCACCTTCCTTCACATTTTTTTCATAGATTTTCTTGATATTCATGACTTTTTATTCTTCCAGATAAATTTTATTTTTTTTTCTAACTTTATAAAATAATTCATTGATACTATGGTATGGCACTGAATATGTAAATTAATTTAGGTTAAAGTGTCATTTTTAACATATTGACTCAGCTTACCCATGAGCAGTTAATATTTTAGGTCTGTCTTTGTGTGAAAAGTGTTTCATTATTGTGTTCACATAATCCCCGGGTTTGTCTTGGCTGTTAGACTCTCAGGTATTTTATAATATCTTCAGTTATTTTGAATGGAAATTCAAAATTTCTTTTTTTTCCTGCTGGGTTTTCTTGGTGATATATAAAAATGTTGTTGATTTGTGTGATTTTATTTTATACCCTATGACTTTGCTAAAGGCAGCTAGGTGACACAGTGGATAAGATCAGCTAGAGGACATAGTATCAGATCTGAAGTCAGGAAGACTTACTTCCCTGAGTTCAAATCTAGTCATAAGCACTTACTAACTATGTGATCCAAGTCACTTACCTTGTTTGTCTCAGTACCTCACATCTGTTAAAAAATGATGTGGAGAAGTAAATGGCAAGCCACTCTAACAACTTTGCTAAGAAAACCCCAAAGGGGTAACAAAGAGTCAGATATGACTGAACAGTTTTGCTAATGTTGTTCATTGCTTCAACTAGTTTCCTAATTGATTTTTTTTTAGGGTTCTGTAAGTATACTACCATATCATCTGCAATATTGATAGTTTTATTTCCTCATTGCCTATTTATATTCCTTCAATTTCTTTTTCTTGTCTTATTGCTATAGCTAGCATTTATAATATAATATTTAATAATATTGGTGATATTCACCCTTGATCTCGGGAAAACATCCAGCTTATCCCAATCACAGTTAATGCTTGCTCTTGGTTTTAGATGGATACTGCTTATTTTAGGAAAGACTCCATTTATTCCTATGCTCCCCAGTGTTTTTAATAGGAATGGATGTTGTATTTTGTCAAAAGTTTTTCTGAATCTATTGAGTCATTAGCTTCCACTTGCCCAATTCTACTTTTTAAGGAGTTTTGGTGGATTTTTGTACATCATTTCCCATTTGTTTGTGCTTCCTTTACCAAGCTATTAACTCATTTTTTCATGATTTTCTTGCATTACTCTCATTTCTTTTCCCAATTTTTCTTCTACCTCAGTTATTTGATTTTTAAAATCCTTTTTGATCTCCCCCAAGCATTCTTTTTGGGTGGGAAAACAATTAATATTTCTCTTTGAGGGTTCACATATAGGTGTTTTAATATTCTGAGTTTGTGTTTTGAGCTTCACTGTCAACATAGTAGGTTTCTATGTCCAGGGTTTTGTTGTTGTTGTTCATTTTTTGCTGATTTTACAACCTTTTGGGGGACTTTAAAGTTGATCTCTATTGCTGGGATACAGTGGATGTTGGTCCAAGCTTCTTGCACTGAGGGTCAGGGGCACAGCCACTGGCCTGCTGTACTGAGGTCCTTGAGCCTGCTGTACTGGGGCTTCCTGGGCTGGCAGCTCACCTGCTGTGCATTAATCACCAAGATGGCTTATACCTCCTACGCTGGGGTAGCTGAGCTGCCTGGCCCTGACCACCCAGCCTTCTGTGCCAAGGGATAGAGGCATCACAACTGGCCCACTGTATAGCTGGCCTACTGCATCAAGACTGTGGGGGGTTGGGGGAAAAATAGGGGGTTATTTGATTGCTGATCTGTGCTGGGGCTAAGTATTTTCACTGATTTGCCTGGATACCACCTGTGCTGGGAAAAACTTTCCTTTTATCCAAGTGAGACAGAACTTTCCTACAATTCTTCTAAGTTTTCTTGGACTAGAAAATTGTTTCACCTTTTCCTTTCAAGCAGTTTTATAAAAAGAGACCAGAGATGAATAAAAAAATGTGACTTCCAATAAGAGACTCAAGAGAAAGATAAAAAGGTAAACATAAAAGAGAAATCATAACGGACTCAATAAAATTAAACATTTTACATTCCTTTAGGGAAAAATTATACGTGTAACTTGAAAAAGTTATCATTATTGGGGGACTTAGAGGAATTTTACATAGACAGAGAGCATTAGAGGGAGTCTATTATGTTGGAATGGTCTAAAAAAAAGATGGGTGAGAAAGAGTGATGCACAAGAAGAATGGAGAAAAGAAAGAATGGGAAAAATTTGGAGCTATTTTGCCCAATTGTATGCCAATAAATATGACAATTTAAGTGAAATGGATGAATATTTACAAAACTATAAATCACTTAGATTAACTGAAGAAGAAATAGAATGTTTAAATAACCCCATCTCGAAAAAATAAATTGAATAATCTGTCAATGAACACCCTAAGAAAAAATCCCCAGGGCCAGATGAATTCACAAGTGAATTGTATCCAAACATTTAAAGAACAGTTCCAATGCCATATAAACTCTTCAGGAAAATAAGCAAAGAAGTCCTACCAAATACCCTTTATGACATAAATATGGTGCTGATACCTAAACCAGGAAGAGTCAAACAGAGGAAGACATTTACCTAATGAATATCAATGCAAAAAATTAAAGCAAAATTAGCAAGAGCATTGCAACAATGTATCAAGAGGATCTTACACTATCGCCTGGTGGGATTTATTCCAGGAATACAGGGTTGGTTCCATATAAGGAAAAATATCAGCACAATTTACCACATCAATAATAAAACCAATAGAAATTATATAATTATCACAATAGATGCAAAAAAGCATTAGACAAAATATAACATACACTCCTATTAAAAACACTAGCGAGCATAGGAATAAATGGAGTTTTCCTTAAAATGATAAGTTATATCTCTCTAAAACTGTCAGCAAGCATTATCTTTAATGAGGATAAGTTAAAAGCCTTCCCAGTAAGATCAAGGGTGAAGCAAGGGTGCCCATTATCGCCACTATTATTCAATACAGTACTAGAAATGTTAGCTATAACAATAAAAGAAAAAAATCATGGGAATTAGAATAGCAATGCAGAAATGAAACTATTTCTATTTGCAGGTGGTATGATGGTATACACAGAGAATTTAAGAGAATTTAATTTTTAAAAACTAATTGAAATAATTAACTTTAGCAAAGTTTCAAGATACCCACATAAACATCAGTATTTTTATTTATTACCAACAAAGCCCAGCAGCGTGAGATAGAAATAGAAATTCCATTTAAAATAACTCTAAACAATATATAATACTTGAAAGTCTACCTGCCATTACAAACCCAGAAACTATATGAACACAATTACAAAACACTTTTCACACAAAGTAAGATCTAAACAATTAGGGATATATCAATTGTTAATGTGTAAGCCAAGCAATACAAGTGACGATTCTGCCTAAATTAATTTACTATTCAGTGTATACCAATCAAACCACCAAAAAAATTGTTTTATAGAGCTAGAAAAATCATAATAAAATTCATCTAGATCAGTGAGCCAAAGCTGGGGGGTGCTGCAGCACCCCCCTAATAGTTCTGGCGGCTGTAAAAACCCCAGCAATTTTGGACAGAGCTTTCCACCCCTGAGAGCAGAGTTTCACAGAGCTAAAAAATCAAGCAATTAATTGACTGGCCAAAATGAGCAGAAAAAGGAAGTAAAGTAAGAACAGCAATAAAACTCTGGAATCCTTTTTTGGGGGACAGAAAGGATCAAAGCATAGAGCGGGAGGAAGACAACACAGTCGGAACTCCCACACCAAATGCTTCCAAGAAATATGAAGATTGCCTACAAGCCATTTGTTTTTAAAACTTGAAATTCCAGATTCCTTCCCTTCCTCTTTCATCTCCCACCCTTACTGGGAAGATAAGCAATTCAATATAGGTTGTAAGCGTATAGTTACGCAAAACATTTCCACAGTGGATATATTGTGAAAGACTGACTATATTTCCCTTCATCTTATCCACCCCACTTGTTCTATTCTCTACTTTGTCCCTGTCCCTTTACAAAAGTGTGTACTTCTAACTACCCTCCCCCCCAACCTGCCCTCCCTTCCATCATCCCCCTTCTTATCCCCTTCCCTGCTACTCACCTGTAGGGCAAGATACCCAATTTAGAGTGTGTATAATTCACTCCCTAAGCCAAATTCAATGAGAGTAAGGTTGACCCATTCCCTTTTGCTTTCCTGTTCTTCTCCTCCATTGGAACAGTTATCCCTCGCCTCTTCTATATGAGATAATTTACCCCATTCTGTCTCTCCCCATCTCCTCTAATATTCCCCTCTCACCTCTCAATTTCACCTTTTAAATATCATTCCTTCCTATTCAATTGATCCTGTGACCTCTGTCTATTATATACCTGTATATATGCACACACACTCACATATGTATTCATATGCATATATACCCTTCTATATAGATATATATGCATGTATACATATTTAGATATACATATATATATATATACATACATGCATGCATATATATGTACATTTATATTCCCTTCAAATATGTTTGGTAAGGCAATAATTTGGAAGTTAGGAAGAGCAGAACATTTTGGGGAAAAGGTAACGAGTTCTGTTTTGTACTATGTCTATGGGACATCCAGTTCAAGATATTCAGTAAGCAGTCAGAGATGTGAGACTGGAAGTCAGGAGAGAGATTAGGATTGGGAATTACCATAGAGATGTGATAAGTGCATCTGGGAATCATCATAAAGATGATCATTGAATCTATGGGAGCCAATGAGATCACTAAATAAAATAATATAGAAGAAAAAAAAGAAGGTGGGCTCAGAACAGAGCCTTGAGAGAACACTGAGAGTTAATAGGTTATAATATGCAACTGGGAAATAAGATATACAGGCACTAGAGTATGCCATTTGGGTTATTTTGTTCTTTAAAGTGTTGTTTTCTTCAGTCAGGTTGTTGACTCTCTTTTCATGACTTTCTCGCATCATTCTCATTTCTCTTCCCAATTTTTCCTCCACTTCTCTTATTTGGTTTTCAAAGTCCTTTTTAAGTCGATCATTGTGTGGGTAGGGGTAAGATGGGGAGAAAATTTATAACTCAAAAATCTTGTGGAAATGAATGATGTAAACTAAAAATAAACACAAAAGTTAATTTAAAAAAAAAGAGTACTACCAAACTCCTAGACTTGCAACTTCTTAGGTTTTATTGTCAACTCTTCACTTACTCTCTCTTTTTACCTACATTTTTTTTTGTCAAGCCCTGTCTATTCTGCCTTTGCAACATTTTTCATAAATGTCCACTTCTCTTCTCTGACACTTCCACTCCCCTGGAGTAGAGCCTCATCAGCTCATGCACGGACTATTGCAAGAACCTTCTTGTTGGCCTCTCTCTGCCTCAGTTTTTTTCTCACTTCCCTCTGTCCTACACTCCACTATCAAACTGATCTTCCTAAAACAGAGGTTTGAACATGTCAACTCACATTCAATAAATGCCAGCAGCTCCCTCTTACTTCTTGGGTCAAATACAAAATCCTCTTTTGGGCTTTTAAAGTCCTGACCTGTTCTGACCCTGACCTCTTTATCATGTCTATCTTTTGACTCCAGGCATTTCCATTGCTTTTCTCCATGCCCAGGATGTTCTCCTTCCTTTGTCTCTGTCTCTTGTCTTGCCTGATTTTCTTCAAGTCTCAGTTAAAATCCTGCTTTTTGCAAGAGGCCTTTCCCAATCCTTTTTAATACTAATTCCTCCCTCTGTAATTATCTCTAATTGATCTTATTTGTATATAGTTGTTTATATGTCATCTCCCCCATTAGATCATGAACTCTTTGAGGTTAGGGACTAATTTTTCCTTTCTTTGTATCTCCAGCAATTAGCACAAGGCTATGGCACATGGTAAGCAATTAAATAAATTCTTGTTGAATTGTTGACAAGTCTGCTTAAATAATAGTGGCAATAATAATAATTAACTATGAATCATCATAAAATACAATCAAATAAATAACATGGGGGATAAAAATTTTGGAACCTTCAAAACTAGTTACATTTTGATAAAAATAAACTTAAAATAATAATTTATTTGCTCCCTATTCTCCTTTAACCTCTATAGTAGTGTGGTTTTGTTTTTGCAAAATTCTACCAAATGAGTAGTCACCAAATTTAATTCTTCCTTTCCCTTCTTTCTTTTGTTTGAAGAGTTTAAATTTAGTCCTAGAGATAGCAAACCACTCCTAAGGATTAGTGACACTTTTGACCTTTTTGGAGATTATACCTCTAATGACAGGATGTAGGTAAAACAGGGTCAGGTCCTTCTACCATTCAAGCCCCCATCTTAACAGTCAGAAGAAATCAGGTGCCAATCACAGAACATAAGCAAGGATGGGAAGAACTGAGGAGAACCTCTCCCCACCTCTGCAACTAAAACCCCTACAAATGACACATATAGCACACACTGAACAGAGAGATGACATGGTTAGAGCTTGGTGGAGGATGTATTAGAAAGGGACTCCAATTAGAATGGTGTTTCAGCACCCTAGATGATGAGAATCTGAACTGGGTAATAGACATGTGAATGGAAAGGAGAGGGACATGAAAGATGTTGTGGAGTTAGAATCCTTGAGAACTATCAAGTATCTCTAGTACTATGGACATGGAAGAAAGATTAGATTTCTTCAGCTTAAATCTAGAAAGTATACCTAGGGACAACATATATAAATTAAAAAGAAACAAAATTCCACTTGAATAGAGGACAAACCTAACTGAATTAAGGACAAAACAAATTGGACTTACCTATAGAATGGAACAGATACAGGACAAAGAGCAAGGTCAGGTTGCAATATGCCCTCATGGCTGGCAGAGATGATAGGAACCTTGGAGTCCAGCCAAGTCCAGCTACTTTCCTGGGCCACTGGAAAGAAAGGAAAATGTAGCAACAGTACCTAGAGGTTGCTCTTGTTGCCATCCAGAAAAGGAGATAGATAGAAAGCAAGGTCGAGTACATGTTCTAGAAGCCCTGACTGTACATGCTAACCCTGCTTATTACTTCTGTTCAAAATGAATCATATGCTTCTAGTCATTTTGGTTCCTCAGTTATCTCCTCAAAAGTGAGACAGTACCACATATCTATACTTTGGGAAGGGGGCCTTTTTGGAGGGTGGAAGGCAGAGCAGTTGGGGTTAAGTGACTTGCCCAAGGTCACACGGCTAGTAAGTTTTAAATGTCTGAGGTTGGATTTGAATTCAGGTCCTCCTGACTCCATGGCCAGTGCTCTATGCACTGCACCACCTAACTGTCCCCCTCACACACACACTGAAAGCTCTACCAGAAAGAAAATTCTGGGGTGAGGGGAATTTGATCCCACTGAATAAACAGAAATCCACTGACCCTTCTCTAGTCAACATGATTTATTCCATCTAAATCTGTGGATTTAAAGCAGTCTGCCCCCTTGACTCATGATAGAAAACTTCCCCTTCAATCCTGTGACCCTTTGGGTGATTACCTCTAATAACAGGATGTAAGTAGGAGACAGTTCAGTCCTTCAATTATGTTCATCCTCATTCAACACAAAAATTATTATTTTCCCTAAAATATTTTGAAAGAAAACCCATTTGGGATATTCTAAATTTCCATTTACAAAAGAATGTAACAAAATATTTTTTAATTAAATGAACTAGCACAGAACTAATATTGAAAGCCTAGGTGATATAGAATATAAATGAGTTTAAAATTTAAACCATTAAGTTGGTTTTGTAATGTGCAGGTTCTGGAGATACAAAGGTAAAAATGAAGCAGTCCTTGCCCTCTATTCCAATACGTTCTATTGGAATCAAACAAGTACCCATATAAATATGTACAAAATCCATATATATGTATATATGCATATGTAATATACATATACACAATATGTATATGTGACATATACATATGTATTTATATTCATTTATCCAGTACTAGATATGGAGTCAAAGACATGGGTTCACAACCTATATGCCCTTGGCTAAGTATACTCCTTGATACTCAATAGCCTCATCTATAAAATGATGAAGTTGAACTAGATGGCTTTTGATATCCCTTCCAGCCCTAGATCTATGATTCTATGAACTAAGGAGAGAATCTAATGATATTATTCTGGGAAGGAAATTACTGCAATACAGGTCAACTTCTAGGACTAGGAATAAAATTAATTCCTGAGAGCACTCTAAATTGTTTGTGTGTACATACTTATTGTGCTTTTAGATATGCAAAGCTCTCTATGTAAGTTGTTTTCAGTCATATTTAACTGTGAGTCAGTACCCATTTGGGGTTTTCTTGGCAAAGAAACCAGAATGCTTTACCATTTCCTTCTTCAGTTCATTTTACAGAGGGCAGCTAAGTGGTGCAGGGGATAAGAGTGCTGGGTCTCCTATTGAAGAGGTTGGGAAGTGCTGGGTGTCTGAGGGATCTCATATGAATCCTTTCTGGATTCTTGTGTGGAAAGAATTTTGCGGGACCCAAGCTGTCTTTTGGCATAGTTACAAAGTTTATTGTTATGCCTTAGCAGCTGGCAGGAGAAATAGAGGGACCTGCAAAGTACAAGGATCTAGGGTAGAGTTATAAAGTTTTATGCTCTGCAGTAGGGAGGAAAAGGTTAAGGGAACCTGCAAAGAGCTAGAGATGAAGTTTTTATAACCCTAAAACTGTCAGTCAAAGGCTAATTATGCTAACTAGGTGAGAAAAGGTGGAGTTAGGGAGGAGTTTAGGAGTGGTCAGTGCTTAAAGGGACATGCACTTTTTATATCAACTGCGCAGGCGTGTTACCCATAATTCACTGGGAGATCCCCCTAGGAGGGGCTGTCAGGAGGTGTGGTTTTTGGCTTGAAATGTCACCAAGTCAGCTAGCGGTCAATTCTGACTGAGAGGTGCCCAGTCTGTTAGCCATCAAAGTTCCTTTTG
>JAQQSW010001887.1:0-15482 GCA_028646575.1 Pseudocheirus occidentalis
CTTCTCCCAAGTCAACATGGTTCAGGGAAGTGTCTCAGCCAATAGCATTCTTTCAAGTCACAGGGAAATTCAGACCTTCTCACCAATGGACAGAGTTCTGGGAATTCACACCTTATCACCAATGGACAGAGTTCTATACTTAACACTAGGTTACTAGGATCTACTTAACATCTGATCAAACAAATTAATTACCATTACACAACAACAATGACAACAATGTAGTGCAGTGGATAGAACACTGTGTCTGTTATCAAGAAAACCTGAGTTCAAAAATCCACTCTCAAACACTTATTAGAAGGAGGACCCTGAGCAAGTCACTGAACCTCTATTTGTTTCACTTTCCTCATCTATCAAATGCGTTATCAAAAAGGCCTAAGTCTCAGGGCTGCTGTGAGGATCAAATGAGGTAATGATTGTAAAGTACTTGGCACAGTTTCTGGAACATGTAAGCTCTGTATAAATATCAGCTAGTACTATTTTTATCACATAATAATTAAAAGTTTGCAAAGCACTTTCTAAATATTTTCTCAATTGATACTTATAATAATCTTAGGAGCTAGACATTATTCTCATGCCCATGGTACAGATGAGGAAACTAAGGCACAGGTCAAGTGTCTTGCCCAAATTAGTATTATCTGAGGCTCAGTTTTCTTCTCTCCAGCTGCAGCACCCTGACCACTGGACTATCCAGCTACTTTTGGATTTCTGGAACAGAGATTAAAACACAGAATGGCAGTCTCCTAACCAGGAGACTTACCAAGTACAAATGCTTAACGAGTATTTGTAATAATATCCTACATGACATGATTTAGACATAAAGTGTGGTTCAAGGAGAGCAAGGAATATTTTACCTGTAAGATCTATGAAGAATGGAAAAATGTATGACTCAAAAAGAGATAAAGAACATTATGAAATGCAAAATGGAAAATTTTGTTTACATTAAATTTAAAAGGGTTATCACAAAGTCAATGCAACCAAGATTGAGACAGAATCAGAAAGCTAGGAAACAGATATTTGCAGTCAATGACTCTGAAAAAGGCCTCATTTCTAAAATATATAGAGAACTGAGTCAAATTTATAGGAACACAAGTCATTCCCCAGTTGATAAATGGTCAAAGGACATAAACAGACAGTCTTTGGATGAATAAATTAAAGCTATCTGTAGTCATGAAAAAGACACTCTAAATCACTATTGATTAGAGGAATACAAATTAAAACAACTCAGAAGTATCACCTCATATCTATGAGACAGACTAACATGACGTAAAAGGAAACCAAGAAATATTTGGAGCATATGTGGGTAAACTTGAACACAAATGCATTGGTGGTGAAGTTGTGAACTGATCCAACCATTCAGGACCACAATTTGGAACAATGTCCAAAAGGCTATAAAACTGTGCATACCTTTTGACCCAGCAATATCACTAATAGGTCTGTATCCAAAGAGATCATAAAACAGAGAAAAGAAACCACATGTACAAAAATATTTATAGCAGATCTTTTTGTGGTGGTAAAGAATTTGAAAAAAAAATTGGGGGAGGGGGAAGGCAAGGCAATTGGGGTTAAATGACTCACCCAAGTCACACAGCTAGTAAGTGTCAAGTGTCTGAGTCCTCCTGACTCTAGGGTTGGTGCTCTATTTACTGTGCTACCTAGCTGCCCCAAGAATTGGAAATTGAGGGGATGCCTATCAATTGGGGGATGGCTGAACAAGTTTTGGCTTACAAATATAATGGAATGCTACTGTTCCATAAGAAACAATGAACAGGTGACTTCAGAAAAACCTGAAAAGACTTACATACATGAACTGATGATGAGTGAAGTGAGAAGAACCAGGAGAACATTGTATGTAGTAACAGCAAACTGTGCAATGACTAACTTTGATAGACTTTGCTCTTCTTAGCAATGTAGTGAAATAAGACAGTTCCAAAAGACTCATGATGGAAAACGTTTTCCACATCCAGAGAAAGAACTATGGAGTTTGAATGCAGATCAGACTATACTCTTTTCTCTCTTTTTTGATTGTTGATTTTTTTTTCTTTCTCTTGGTTTTTCCCTTTTGTTATGATTCTTTCACAACACAATTAATATGGAAATATGTTTAATATGATCATATGTATAAATTAATCCCTTTCATCTTATCTACATTTATTTTCCTTCTTTTGGTATCCAAATTCCTGGTGATTACTTAGGTTCTTCATACCTACTCAGTGTTTAATACTTGTTAATTGTTTGGTTGATATGAGTATTGATGGGTTGCCATGGGAGAGGAAAGGGGGAGAAATTAAACTGTCTTTATCCCAGCCCCATAGGGCAAAACTAAGATAAATGGATAGAGGTCATAGAGATAAATTCTGACTTGTAAAGAAAAAAATACAATAACACTTAGAGATATCCAAAGTCAAACTAATCAACTTGAGAAGCAATGCGAGGCCTCTTTATTAGACACCTTCCATCAAAGGATGGGTCACCACTTGCTGGGTGTGGTAAAATGAGGATTCTTTTTTCAGGTATCAGTGATGTGGGAAAGGAATAGATGGCATGCTTATCAAAAATACAGGTGACACAAAGCTGAGAAAGACAATTAACACAGGGGCAGATTGATAAATGGTCTTGACAAACTCAAGTGTCAAACTGAATTAAATATGATGGAATTTATTATGAACAACTACAAAATCTTAGCACTGGAGCCATCCTTCTACTGCCAGATGAAAGTGAGGAAAATCTTCCAAACATTCTTTGGACCTTCTCCTGGGGTATTCTGGAGTTATCTTAATAGTTTCATGAGAGTGAGTTGTTCAATTTTTATGGTGAACATTTATGCCTTGGAAATTGGCAAATAGTACACCACAGGGCTTGATTTGTTACATTGTTCTTCATTCAGACTTAAGAAAGTAATGGAGAAAATATTAATAATGTAGAATAAACTTACAATTTTCTTTTTGTACACATGGATGTTAACCATTGGCCAACAAACTGTTATCCCCCTTCTTAAAAGCTGGAGAGCATCTAAAGAATGGACGGGGTGCTGAATGTCCTCAAAATTATGCTACAAGTCAATTAGTTGAAGAAATTGGGATATTTAGTTGATGGAAGAGAAGACTTAGGGGAGGTCACAGTACCTGTCTTTAAACAATTTGAAGTCCTGCCAACTAGAAGGATTAGACTTGCTCTGCTCAGCCCCAGAGGGCAGAACTAGCAGCAATGGGTAGAAGTTGTCATAACATAACGTAATATAACATGACATAACATAGAATAACATGACAGCTTTATCGTGTCAGTCACTGAACACCTGGCTGCCAATGAATTGAGGATCACTCATCAAACCACAGCTTTCCATACTCAGTCTAATATAGTCAAAACTGTTGGTAGGGCCATGATGAGCATGGCTGAAACAGAGTAAATCCATGCCTATCTGGAAAAGCCAGATCACGGACCTTTGTGGTTGTTCAGTTGTTTCAGTCATGTCCAACTCATTGTGATCCAATTTAAGGTTTTCTTGGCAAAGATACTAGAGTGGTTTTCTTTTTCCTTCTCCAACTCATTTTACAGATGAGGAAATTGAGGCAAACACTTAAGTAATTTATGCAGGGTTGCACAGGTAATGAGTGTCTGAGGCTGGATTTAGACTCAGATCTTCCTGACTCCAGGCCTTGTTCTCTATCCACTGTACCACATAGATGCCCTGCGATCATGGACCTTCCTGTGATCACGGACCTGTCTGTGATCATGGACCTGACCCACAACAAAAAGCAGCCATTCCTTTTGACCTCAAACATGCAAGACAGAGCAGACATGTTTTCTTACCAGTCAAATGAGAAGATGTCCTGGTTGATTTTTTTCAGTTCCCTCTGACTATGTTATGGTTATATTACTGTGTAATACAAAGAATACAAGGAATAGGTGTCGAGACAAGTAAATAAGATTGACAGAATTGCCTCTCCAAAGTAATTCAGAGAGGGAGAAAGGGCCATATATAAAGAATGAGAACATTATATATGCACTCTGAGAGAATATTTTTTCACCTAATTATTAACAGAGGTTTATATTTTAATATCTGAAAGATACATTCTTCTTTGAGTATCCCTTGTCCAAAAACAACTCTCTTAGACAATCTGAGATACATACATACATACATACATGTATTCTCACACATACATATACCTGTACTGAAAAAGGTAATTGGAAGTATTTCAATAAAATTTTAATTCATCTTTAGCTCATTACCTACACAGCTCTCACTACTCCTTCCATAAGTGTAGATAACAGCTTAACCGAGTTTAGTCATTGAATCAACAGACTACTTCAGTTGTCCAATGCTTCCACACACCTATAATGATGTCCAATGCTAAAACTCCCCTTCCTGGTCACCAGTTCCCTAGATGAGTCATCTTTCCTCATTAGAATGTAAGTTCCTTGAGGGCAGAGTTTATCTCTCCGATTTAGACTCCCAGCAATTAACCCTGTGCCAGACACATGTCAATCGTTTAACCAATGCCTTATCATTCTGTCATCTATTTATTCACTTTTCCCTTGCTGTATTTGTCCAAGTCCTTCCAGAGATCCTCTAGTGAGGCTCTATATACAACCGTTTCTCCAGTTAGAGTTTTAGCTAGAGAAGGATTGACTTTAATCTGAGGTAAACCTGCATTGATTGGTGATGGTCTGTTGAGAGCTCTATGAAAGTTGTTCAGCCCATCCCTCTAGGATCCTGTCCTTCTCACTAGTCAATGTGGCTCTGTCTGCCCTGAGTAGTTGAAGTGGGTTTTTGGCCCATAAATAGCCTACAGGGCATCATAAAAGCATAAAACTGAATTTCATCTGCCTTCTTACGGAGCCAGGAATTCTGTATATCTCTGAACTTTGCTTGTACTTTACTTACTTTTTGTACTTTATTTAATTTTACTTCATATTTTATATACAAATATACAAATATTTGTATTTATATACAAGATGTACAAATAATAAATTTGTACTTTATTTAATTATGGAATTAAATGCTTCTTTATTACAGATGAATAAACTATCCTGCTGGTAAATCCTATGGAGTTCTCATTTTTCATTTAGCAGCTTCTAAATTTCCCCATCATTTTCATCAAGACAGTCTTGGTGTTTGCAAGTGTTCTGATCCAGATGAGCAAAAGCACCAAATATATATACCAAATCTCTGAAAGTTCCTTTTCTGTTCCACTCCTTTTCTGCTCTCCTGTTGCCAATTGTGTGTTGACTCACCTTTCCCTACTAGTTAGCAACAAACTGCTCCCACTCAGAGAAGATGTCTAATTTGTTGACATTAATTCTTCTAGTCGTCTTTTTGCCTTGGGGTAGACACTTTTGATGAATATAAATATTCAGCTTGGAAAGAATAAGTCTATGATCAGTCCAGCACTCTGCACCACACATTACCTTTGTCACTCTCACATTGTGTTTGTCTCTTCTCCTTACAATCACACAATCATATCAGGAAACTGAATCACTTTCATTTGAATTCTCTTAGGAAGATTCTAAAGACCACCTGGCAGGATAATATATCAGACTTTGAAGTCCTTACTCAAACTAATCTACCAAGTATTCAAACTCTGCTCAGAGAGCACAACTCTGAATGGCTGGCCACATTGTTGGAATGCAAAAAAAATTATTCAACAGGGAACTCACACAGGGCAAGCATTCACATGGAGGTCAGAAAAAATGATTCAAGGACATTCTCAAGGTCTCTTTCAAGATCTCTGGAAGTGATTGTGTGACATAGGAGAGACTGGTACAGGACCACTCATCATGGCATGCCCATGTCAGAGAAGGTGCTGTGCTTTATGAGCAAGGCAGAATTGAAACAGCTCCAAGGAAATGCAGAATGTGCACATTTAGAGTATCCACCCCAAGTGCTCACAAAACTTCTTTCTCCTGACCTTTGGTAGAGCATTCTGAATTCATATTGGTCTGATCAGCCACAGCTGGACACATTGTAATTTGTCATTAGCATAGTGATGCAATATTGGTCTTTGAGAACATATGATGACAACCAATACACACCCTAGATACCTTCTTCTGAATCTTTTCATTTATTCTAGCACTAGTATAGTGTCTGGTTTGTCTTTTTTATCTCAATATACATATGACTGTTTCCTTTTCCTGTCATATAAATATATGATACTGTAATTTATGCCACTTCTAACACCCAAATCATTGAGCATAATACACTACTTCCTACTTAAACCGACAATGGTAACTTAGGGGGGATTTTGTTGGTTTGTTTAGGCTGATTTTATAATAGTAATAATTGATGTACAGAATACTTTCCACATTGTGACCCTATGAGAAAAATAATACAAATATCATTATACCCATTCTAGAGATAAGTAAATGAAAGCCCAGAGATATTAAATGAATTTTTCAATGGGACACTCCTACTAAATGTCAGGACCAGGATTCAAACTCTTAACTCTTGGTGTAAGGTGTCTTTCATTATGCAAACTGCTCCAAATAACTATAAATGATTATACTAGAGTAGAAATATTTGCATATTGAATACTTAACTGAGAATCAACTATGTGAAAGGTACTGAATTCATTTTATTTCTAAAAATGTTCCTAAAATGAAACCATCTTTTCCACAAAATAATATTTAAGGGAAGTATAAAAATCTACATATCAAGATAAAGAACTAAGATATGTGATATAAAAAAGTTTTCAGATTATGAGATTGACAATTAATTGGCAGAGGCTTCAGAAGGACTTCCAGGGGCAGAGTCAAGATGACAATATAGAGAAAGCACTCCAAACATTCCCCTCCAAACAAATTTAAATAACACCTCAAATTGAATTCTGGAGTGACAGGACAAACAGATCAGAGTAAGAGATTTCTTTCAGTCCAAGAAATCTTAGGAGGCTGGAAAAAGATCTGTGACATTGGGTGGAGGCTGACCCAAAGCCCAAGTGGATAAAACACCAGTAAAGAGACAGGGTGTTAGGGACAGAAGAGGCAACAACACTGGGAGCCCTCAAGCCGGAGAAAGCAAGGGGACCTGATAACTGGTCAGAAAAAAATTAGAGGGAACTCTGTCTAGCATTGGGTGCAGGGCCAGATACTATTTAGCAATGCTATTACCTACATGTAAGGGTCAGTATTGCTTTCAGTGACAAGGAATCAAGGACCCTGAGGAACAGTATCACTTCCAATCCCAAGGAATCTGGAGCCTTAAAGAGCAATATGTATCTATTATAATTCCAAGAGAAAGGGGGGGGGGGTTTCCTGGTTAAGGATTAATGTGCAAACCAGGAAAGAAATGACCACACATCACATCACATTGGAAGAACTAAAAACTTCCCAACACCCAGAACTAGCTCTGAAAATAGCAGAACAAAAAAGACTGGAGTTTGAGACAGTGTGCTTCCACACCCCAGGATTTTAACTCAGGGAGAGGAGAATTTCTGTCTCTAGGTCACACACACAGTGCTTCATAGATAGACCACTGGTTAGTTAATTTCAAAAAAGAAGAAAGAAAATGAGATTATTAGTATCAAAAATGCTAAGTGTGATTTCAGAACCAATGAAGACAAAATTAAAGCAATTATTGGGAGTTATTGTGTGAAATTATATGACAGTAAAACTGACAATTTAAGTAAAATAGGTCAATATTTACAAAAATATGTACTGCCTAGATTAACAGAAGGGGAAACTAAATACATAAATGGCTCTGTCTTAGAAAAAGAAACTGAACAAGTTATCAAAGAGCTTCATAAGAAAAAACAGTCCTCAAGACCAAATGAATTTGCAAATGATTTCTACCAAAGATTTAAGGAACAATCAATCCCAATAATTCATGAACTATTTGGAAAAAAAAACAGGTAAATGAATCCTACCAGTTCCTTATATGACACAAATATGGTTTTGATCAATAAACCAGAGAGAACAAAACAAAGAAAGAAAACTATAGAGGAATTTCTTACTTAATACTGATGCAAAAACTTTAAAGAAAATAATAGCAAGGAAATTGTCGCAACATATCACAAAAATCTCACACTATTATTATCTGGAATTTATACCAGGACTGCAGGACTGGTTCAGTATTAGGAAAGCTATCAACATAATTAACTATATCAATAAAAAATGAAAGCAAAATTCATATGACTATGCCAAGAAATGAAGAAAAATCCTTTGACATAATATCCTTTCCTATTGAAAACACTAGAAAGCATAGGAATCAATGAAGTTTTTCTTAAAATGATAAGTATCTATCTAAAACCAAAAGCAAGTATTTTCTGTGTTGGAGATAAACTTGAAGAACTGTAAGATCAGAGGTGAAGCAAGGATGTACATTATCACCATTATTATTTGATATTGAAGTAGAAATGCTGGCTGTAATAATAAGAAAAGGAAAAAATGAATTGAAGAAATAAAAAGAGGCAATTAGGAAACAAAACTATTACTCTTTGCAGATGATATGATGATATACTTAAAGAACCCTAGAGAAACAAACGAAAAAGCTAGTTGAAACCATTAACCACTTCATCAAAGTTGCAGGATACAAAACAAAACCATATAAATCATCACAATTTTTATGTACTACAAACAAAACCCAGCAGTATGAAATAGAGAAATCTCATTTAAAACAAATGCAGGCAATATAAAATATTTGGGAGTCTACTTGTCAAGTCAAACCCAAGGGTTATACAAACCAAATTACAAAATACTTGTCACACAAATAGAGACATCTAAACAATTGGAGAAATATTCACTACTCATGAATAAGATGAGGTTAATAAAGATTGTAATCCTACCTAAGTTAATTAATTTACTCAGTACCATAACAATCAAACTACCAAATAAGTAT
Source organism: Pseudocheirus occidentalis (assembly GCA_028646575.1). Taxonomy (NCBI): domain Eukaryota; kingdom Metazoa; phylum Chordata; class Mammalia; order Diprotodontia; family Pseudocheiridae; genus Pseudocheirus; species Pseudocheirus occidentalis. The sequence goes on from JAQQSW010001887.1 coordinate 8,831, forward strand.
TGCATAAAGCTAAGGGAAAAATAAGAAAATTTATCTTGAAGAGCAAAAGTTCAGTGGATATTAAGGGAATCAATGGGGAAGCGGTTGGGAAGGGATGTTAAGGAAAGCAGTGTAGCAATTCCAGATCTCAAACTGTATTACAATGCTGTTAGCATCAAAGCAATCTTGAACTGACTAAAATATAGATAGAATGGTAGATCAGTGATTAGGTACATAGTACACATAGTAATCTAGTGTTTGATAAACCCAAAGATCTAAGTTTTGGGGGTAAAAACACAATATTTGACAAAAATGGTCAGAAAATTGGAGAACGGTTTGACAGAAAATGGGCATAAACCAATATCTCATATATCAACCTATATACCATATCCCAAAACAAAATCAAAATGAATAAATTATTCAAACTTAAAAGATATCATAAGCAAAATAGGTGAGCATGGGTAAATGTATCTGTCAAATCTATAGATAAAGGAAAAGTTCGTGATCAAATAAGAGATAGAGAGGACAATGGGAAGTAAAGTAAGTAATTGTACTTACATGAAATTTAAAAGATCTTGCATAAAAAAAACTAGTACAACCAAAATCATACACAAAAACAGGAAAATTGGAGAAAACATATGGCCAGTTTCTCAGGTAAGGCCCCATTTCTCAAATATATAGGGAACAAAACCACATTCATAAAATTAAGAGCAATTCTTATTTGCTGGTCTAAGGACATGAAGAAACAGTTTTCAGGAAAAAAATCAGAACTGTATTTACATGAAAAATTCTCTAAATCACTTTTAATTACTGAAATGCAAATTAAAACAACCCTGATATACAACCTCATGCCTATGAGATTTGGATAACATGACAGAAAAAGTAAATGGCAAATGCTAGAAAGGATATGGAAAAATTGGCTCACTAATGCATTGTTGGTGGAATTTCAAAAAATGCAAGCATTCTGGAGAACAAATTGGAAACATGCCCAACGGGCTATAAACTTTGCCTATTCTTTGACCCTGAAGTACTGCTACTAGGTCTATATCCTAAAAAGATCAAAGAAAAGGGAAAGGCCTTATTTTTACAAAAAGAAATTGTAATAATAATCAACTGTTAAAGAGTTTGCTACTCTAATGAGGACAATAATCTAAGACACTTTCAAAGGATCCATGTTGAAAAATGCTACTCACTTTCTGATAGAGAAATGATGAACAACTAGTAGTGTAGATTGAAGTATATTTTTTACTTTATTTTTTCTTGTTTTCTTTATCATCTGTTTTCTTTTGCAACATAGCTAATATGGAAACATGTTTTTTATTACTTCATGTGTATAATTGATATGAAAGTGCTTCCCTCATCAAGGAGAGGGGAGGAATAATATGTAGGGTACAAACTTGGAAATCAATAATTTTTTTAAATGATTATTTTTTAAATTTAACTGGGAAATATTTAATGAAACAAAAAACTTTTTAAAGTAAATTAATTAATACTATACATCAACAATGCAGTATTCACAGTGCCTACAGTAATTATAAATATGCTGATATGGTTATTAACCACAAAATGTAACAGGCTCTCTACATTGTGGATATGGCTAGAACATTTATTCAAATACCAGAAAACAGAGTAGCAAAATCAGAAAGTCAAAGTCTTCACAGTAGTTATGAAGTTGGCACGTGTAGTTAATGTAGTAAACACCCACATTCTCAAGCCTTCAAAACAGAACAGTCTACTTCAGCCAAAGATCCTCCTTTCCTTACTCATAACAACAGCTAAGCATCCAAGCAGCTTGCTCCCAGCAGCTCTGGTCCCCCACAGTTCCCATCCCTTGCAGTCCTCAGCAGGATTCCTTAGCAGAAATTCTGGCTGGTTCAAAAAAAAGGAGTTCGTGCCACAGCTGCTTCTGCTGCTTCCAGTCACTGAACTGACTCCAGCTTGGTTCCAGCTTCCTCTTCCCCCACTCCTTCCTGTTACATCAGCAAGTTCAAGGAGCATGGAAGATCTTCAAATCCCATAACCATTATGCACCACTAGTAAGTAAGAAAGGATACAAAATTCTTATCCCTGAGGCTTTAAAAACCAATATATTGTCACCTGTTTAAAATATTTAGAAAGAGGGGTGGCTAGGTGGGGCAGTGAATAGAGCACTGGTCCTGCAGTCAGGAGAACCTAAGTTCAAATCTGTCCTCAGACACTTAACACTTACTCGTCATGTGACCTTAGGCAAGTCACTTAACCCCAATTGTCCTGCCTTCCCCCCTCCAAAAAGTGGAAAAAACAATATTTATAAAGAACAAAAGAATTTATTAATCAAACACTTTGCTAAATACTTCACAAATATTGTCTTATTTGATCTAACAACAATTCTGGGAGACAGGAGCTATTATTACCACCATTTTACTATTGAGAAACCTGAGGCACATAGCATAAGTCCTTGCACAGGGTCACACAGCTAGAAAATAAGGGAGGGCAGTTTTGAACTTAGGTCTTTCTGACTCAAGACCCAGTGCTCTATCCACTGCCAAAGTCTTACTGTCACCTGAAGTCATAATTAGATTTCTTTTGAGATCCTTTTTAACCCTATGATTTTAAAGAAATGACTTTCCAGTTATTAGTTCTTTGTTTTTAATCACCAAAAGGTGCTGAGAAATTGCTCTCTGTTCCAACTCTTAAAAAACTGTGATTACAAAAAAAATGATTGTATTGAAACTCTAAAGTTAAAATACATTTAACCTGCTGCTGGGCCTCAGTTTCCTCATCTGTAAAATGAGAGGCTTATGCTAAATCTCAATGTTCCTTGCCAAGTCTATGACCATAATCTCTTAAGTGCTTTTTAAAATTAACAAGAGATTATAAATACATTTGTGGCTTATTTTTTTTTTTACTATCACAGACTTTATTTTGGTCTCTATCCAAATTTATAAGATATTTATTCCCTACAAAGTAGACTGTCTATCTGAGGAAATATTTTTGATCTTCTATAAATGTTACAACTGATTTCATCAGTGAGGGGGACTACTAGTGTGCAAACTCCCTCCAGCACTACAAATCAACAAATCATTTCTAACATAAAATTGTAGCTTGTTTGGGTTGTTGGGAGTTTAAGTATCTTGCTCAGAATCATGCCTCTAGTTAAGTGTCTGAGGAAAGTCTTAAACCTAGGTTTTCCTGACTCCAAGGTCAGCCTTCCATCCACTATGCCAAATTTCTTTCTTTCTTTTATATGTGACCATGTTTTACATATTGTACTAACATGTGTCAAATTTGTTTTTCAGACCATGTGGAGTATTGGAGGTATAAATGGCTTCAAAATCAGGGAGACCTTGGTTTAAGTCCTACCTCTAAGCCAAATGGACCATGTGACCCTTAGCCGGTACCAAGTCTAGACTTTTTTTTAATTGTTTAGTCATTTTCAGTCACGTATGACTCTTTGGGACCCATTTTGGGTTTTATTTTTGGCTTAGATGCTGAACTTGTCTTTTCTGTCTGCGGTTCATTTGACAGATGAGGAAACTGAGGTGAACAGGGTTAAGTGACTTGCCTAAGGTCACACAGCTAGTAAGTATCTAAGGTCATATTTGAATGGAGGTCTTCCTGACTCTAGGTCAAGCATCCTATCCAATTTGCCACTTGCAGTCTGGACTACTTTCTAATGCTAAAAATTTCAAGGAGTTTCTGACCAGTACTGGTAGAGTGAGTTTCCTTATTTACTAATGATATTAAAGGTCCAGTTCCTATTGTTCTTTCTTAAATTCAAAATCAGCTCATCAAAATTACTACTAATATGTTATACATAATATGTTATTATATATAATGTAATAATATATAATGTATGGTTGGTTGCTGTCCTTCATTCTCAAAGAGGATCAAAACAACAATATTTGGTAAAGCCAAGTTTCAATGTGTCCGACTGTGGTTGATCAGACCAATACAAGCTCAGAATGCTCTACCCCAGGTAGGGCACAAATTGTCCGTTTGAACATTTTGGGTGGACACTAAATTTGTGCATCCTGTGTTTCCTTTGAGTTGTTTCAATTCTGCTTTGCCCATAGAGCACAGCCCCTTCTCCAATGTTGGCACACCATCCTGTGCCAGTGTCTCTTCTGTCACACAATCAATGCCGATATAATATATAATATATTGCTATATTATATATATAAATACATTCTATATATACATATATAATGCATATATGTATATTATATGTGTATATACATACACACACCTATATACATTCTCTGTACACACACACATTATATATACGCAAAGACTATGTACTACATATATATCACATAGCATGTATATATGCTATATATACCATGTGTGTATATATGTGTATGCATATATACATGCATGCATATGCACATATATATATATACACGGATGCTGTGCAACAGTTCAAGTGTATCAAGACTCAATAGAATGATCCCAAAAGTACCCTGGGGCATATTTACTGTCTTAACTGTGAGTTTGACAATGGTGATCCTACTTGAGCCATGAAGCACGTTAGGAGTGAGCCTTCTGTCCCTCCTTTCCCTAAAGGAGCAATAAAGAAAAAGAAAGATCTCACCTCAGTGATAAGTTCCTTTGGACATGTGGTAGCTGCAAACATAACAGGCTTAGTGATTCCTAGAGGTAAGGAGGCTGACTCTGGCCCCTGCCAGAGCCTCCATGCCCAGCAAATTCAGTCAAGGAAGTGATCAGAGGGAAAATGAGAAAAGAAAGTTCAATGCTACTGCTGCTGCTGCTGCTGCTGCCGCCCCTACAGTACACTGCCTCTATCCTAGACAAGATTTCAAAACAAACAACACTATAACTGAACAATTTGGTAATAACAGCAGCCATTGACTAAGAATGGCCATATAATTGTCCCAGTCTGACAAAACAACAGTGGTCATACTCTTCCACATTCCTCCTTGGAGAGCATGTTTTCATCCCAATGTTTATTTCTGTTTTCTTAAGTTTGTTTTACAATTCTGTCCACATTCTCTCTAAAAGCACATACTAAGATAAAGCTGTGCCTAATCCAGTGCATCACTGCTCTCTGTGTATTTCATTTGCTCAAAAGCAAATGAAGCAATGAGGTCGCATAGCTCCAGGCATGGAGTCAGGAAGATCTGAGTTCAAGTCTGACATCAGGCACTTGACTAGCTGTCTGACACTGGGCAAGTCACTTTCCTCTGTCTACCTCAAGTTCCTCCTGTGTAAAACTGGGATAATAAGGGTCCTACCTCCTCTGGGTTATTGTGAAGATCAGATAAGATCACAATTATAAATTGCTTAACATGGTCTTTAAATAGTTAACCACAGCCCCCACATAGCAAGCATTAAATACATACATGTGTGTTAAATGTCATTATTGCTATTATTATCTTCAAAGAGGAGGCTATGTTCAGCTACACACATACACACTCACACACACCACACACACACACACACACACACACACACACACACATACACACACACAGAAGGGATATCCTGTTTCCAGCCACTGAGATTCCATCTGGGGATTCAAGTTAAGAAAATAATTAGCATTTATATTGATCTTTAAGGTTTGCAAAGCACTTTCCATAGAGAACATTTGTTCTCTATAATAGCACCATGAGATAAATACTATTATTATGCCCAAATTGCAAATGGGAGAACTGAGGGCTAGAGATTAAATGATGAGCCCACAATCATGTATGTAGTGTAGCAGACCAGATTTTAACTCAGGTCTACTTGATTCTGAGTTTAATTCTTTGTCCACAGAGTTACCTTCCTGACTATAAACTAGGATGATTTTTATTGACAGTATATTTTCGTACTCTCCCAAAGTAGACTTTTAAATGAATCTGAGCCATTCTAGATACTCATAAACACAAATAGTGTTGTGGGAGAGGAAGGTTTGGCTAGAAGAACCAAGAGGAACCTTCCCTAGGAGGAAGTGACATTGAACAACTCATCTCTCTTTCATTCTCTTCTGAAGCAGATTAAAGAACTCCATCCTCTCCCCACTGTGCTCTGGGACACAATGAAGATGATGAATGAAGAAAAAAGTCCTACCCAGAGGGACACATGAAGGGAGGTGTTGTGAGTATGCTTTAACCATAGCCAAGTTGGGGGGGGGGTGCAAAAGGAGGAAGTTGCTAGTTTTCCTTTTCAGCCAAAAAACTCAATACCAAACCAATGCTAGATTACCTTAAATTCTACATAAGGGAAAATAGCCAGGGAACACAATTACCAAAAACCGTAAGTATTCCATCTGAATGAAAAAGTAAAGGCTTAGTTCAAAATAGCTTTTTAATGAAGTTTACAGACTAAATGCACCTTGGGAAATAGAGGTACCTTTTGACACAGCATCATAGCATAAGCATAGCACCAAGAAGGAATTGGAAGGTAAAAAAGAGAATCTTGATGTAATGTCGAAAGGATTTTTTCCTTTAAAAAAGCACATTTTATGTAGGTGAGTTTGAGGGAGCTCTCCGCATATCCAAGTCTGTAAGTTTTGGCATTACTACAAGGAGGAGATCTCTTTTACACTAGTTGATTATCTTAAAGTTTTTTTTAATTTATTTTTTTTAATTTTAATTTATTTTCTTGGTTACATCATTCATTTCCACAAGGTTTTGAGTTACAAATTTTCTCCCCTTTTTGTCCCTACCCCCCAGCCTAGAACATTGATCCC
>JAQQSW010001888.1:0-15477 GCA_028646575.1 Pseudocheirus occidentalis
AAGAACAAGAACAAGAACAAGAACAAGAACAAGAACAAGAACAAGAAGAACAAGAAGAAGAAGGAGCAGGAGGAGGAGGAGAAGAAGAGGAGGAGAAGGATGGAGAAGATGGGGAGGAGGGGGAGGAGAGAAATAAAGGAAGAAAAAGGAAAGAGAAATAAAGGAAGAAAACAAAGGAAGAAAGAAAAAAGGAAGGGAGGGAGGGAGGAGATGGAGGAAGAGAAGGCAGAAGAAAAAGACATGGAGAAGGTGAAGGACAAGGAGGGAAGCAGAAATAAAGAAATAAGATGAAGAAAGGGAGCAAAGGAGAAACAAAGTTTAATGTTTTTTCTTAATGCACTTTTCTAACTTCTCTAAGTTTTTAGCAAGTTCAACAATGCCATCTACAGGCAAAATAAATGTAATAAATAGCCTGTTTTTCTCTCTGTTTTATGGAGTTTCCTCTTCTCTTTGTTTCTTCTTCTACTTGTAGGGTTGTATAATTATAGGTTCTAGCCAAAAGATTCACAGGTTTAATTCCACTTTGATAAGAACTTTATCTATGTTGAAATTTTTAAAAATGAACTAGAAACATTTTAGCACCTATTATATTTTTTGCTATCAGGATTTAAATAATTCAGGAGGTCCTGCTAGATAATGATATTCCTAAAAGTAAAAAGGTATGTAAGTAAAACTATCTTCTGTATTTCATCCTCCCCCTTGTCCCAAATACTCTTGAGAATACTGGAATATTTCATACGAGTATTTCAGGACAAATTTTCCAGTAATTTTTGTGAATCTAGGAGTCAGGCTCTGAATTGAGTATTGAGTTGAATTTAATATCTTTTCAGGAAATTAAAAGAAAATGGAAAAATGAGGCAATATATCACTGTAGGATTTTTAGCCCAATTGACTATAAAGTCTTTGAAGGACTATAGAAGATCTTTGAAGTTTCTTTTGGAAAGTTTCAACAAGGAATATAATCATATCTCATCAAAATAACTCCTTGGTTATATAGCAGGTAAGTAAAATACTGAGCAGTCATCTGCCCTTCTCTCTATATATCCAACTTCCACCTAATATCCAATCTTTTTGCCCTTTAGGGACCAAAAGCTATCCTAGAAGCAATTAGCAACCCCCCACAAGCCTTTCCATTGCTGCTTTCTCTGAGTAGAATTGTATAATACAATGGAGTTTTTCTCAAGTTACTGTGTGTGGTGGTATATATTTAGTCTATCAAACAATATTTAGTTGTACTTATTCTCTTCACAATTTTCATATATACTTATATATTCAATTGTTGAATCCCACATTTGAATGTAAATTCCATTAAAAGAGCTTTTTTTCCCTCTATGTATCTGTATCCTCAGTGTCTAGAACTATGTCTGGCATATGGCCATTTTACTATGAAAATCCAACAACTGAATTTGTTCAAGCCTTGTTCAAGAGGACTCCAGAAGGCATTATGTTATACCTGTGGAATAATTCATAGTAAAACTACATTTAAATAAATAGTTACGTGGGTTATTTGCAAAATGGAGTGGGCTAAAAGGAATGTAACTAGGAAAATGATGTGTCTATAAATTACATTATATTAGAAATGTTGGAGTCAATAAGGCAGAGAAAAGGCTAGGAATTTTCTGAACTCTTCCCACAAATGCATTAAAACAGTTTTAAATAATGTCTCAAAACAAATTTGAGAGCATCAGAACCTACAAAAAGACTGAATGGGATTATTTTCCAGCTCAGGACAATTTAGAAGGTTATCAGGAAAGGTTTGTTAGACTAAAGTGGGAGTGAAGAGTAATCCAGTGCTGGTGGAGCTAAAGTAAGCCAGGAGGAGGCCTTGGGAGCAATTGATTCATTTGAAGCAGTGGAAGTTTCCAGATTTCTCAGCCCAGAGATAGGATAGGAATCAGACAACTGATCAGAATGGGATTACAGGGATCCCCTTGATGGCACCAGGGGAAGGACTTTGTTGTATTTTCCATGTTTGGGTGAGGACTGCAGTCCTGGATCTCAGTCTCATGGAAAGGATGAGTACTAACACATGAGAGCTTATAGTCACAGGGGAGCTAAGACTCTAGTCACAGTTGCAGGGTGGAAAGGAGTGCTTATGATTGCTCACAGACCAGAGGATAGGTGAGGAGTGTAGTAAACACATCTCCCTTGGACATCCTACCTTGGAAGAACTGAATATTCACAGGTCCCTAAAATTACCTTTGGAAATCTGAAATTTGGGACAGTTCTCTCTCTCCTTGGAAAGTCAAGAAATAGACTAGAAAATGAGCAGGCAGCATAACCAAAATTATGATTGTGGAAAGTTACTATGGTAAAAGGGAAGATCAAAACACAAACTCAGAAGAAAACATTGAAGTAAAAACTGCTAAATCCAAGTCTTAAAATAAAATATGAATGTGTCTCAGGTCATGGAGAGTTCAAAAGGGATTTTTAAAATTATGTAGGTGAGATAGAGGAAAAATCAGGAAGAGAAATGGGAGAGATGCAAGAAAATCATGAGGAAAGTGTCAACAGCTTAGTCAGCACCAAAAGAAGCACCAAAAATAATAAAGGAAATAACACCTTAAAAAACAAACTAGGTCAATTGTTAAGGAGACACAAAAATCTATTGAAGAGTAACTGCCTTGAAAAACATAATTAGTCCAATGGGGGGAAAAGATATTTAAAAATTTACTAAAGAGAACTCCTTAAAAAGCATAATTGGCCAAATGGAAAAGAAAGTTTATAAGGTGACTGAATAAAATATTTCCTAAAAATAAGAATTAGGCAAGCAAAAGCTAATGCCTTTATTAGACTCAATAAATAATAAACAAAATTAAAAGAAGAAAATGTGAAATATTACATTAGAAAAAAAATAACTGATGTGGAAAATAGATCCAGGGGTTAACACAAAAATTACTGGACTCCCTAAAAATCATGATCCAAAAAAGGGCATAGAGACCCTATTTCGGAAAACTCTCCTGATATTCTAGCAACAAAAGGTAAAATAAGAATCAAAAGAATCCACTGTTGACCTTCTGAAAGGGATCCCAAAATGAAAACTCCTAGGAATAATGTTGCCAAATTTCAGAATTCTCAGGTCAAGGAAAAAATAATGCAAGTGGCTCCCCCAGTATATTCACTCCCACAAAAAATCAAATATTTTAGGTCCACAATTAGGATAACACAAAATTTAGCAGTGTGTACATTAAAGTATTAGAGACCTTGGAATATGATATTCCAGAGGGGAAAAGAGCTAGAATTACAACCAAGAATATCTATACAGCAAAACTAATCGTTCAGGAGAAAAAAATGAATATTCAATGAAATAAAAGACTTTCAAGCATTTTTTTTATGAAAAGGTCAGACCTGAGTAGGGGATTTGACTTTCAAATAAAAGACTGAAAAAAAAAGTTGTCAGAAAAGGAAAATCACTAAGGTTAAACTGTTTACATTCTTGTAAGAAAAAAATGGTATTTGTAATTCCTAATAACTTTTTCATCATTGAGAGTTAGAAGGACTACATACAGATTGTATGTGTATGGATTGCATGTGAGGAAATGATTTTCTTAAAAAAAAAGTAAGGAGTGAGGAAGAATGCAATGTGAAAAAAGGAAATTGAAAGGTAGAATAAAAGTAAATTTAAAAAGTAAAACAAAAGAGACATTGAAGAGCTTTAATAGCTGAGAGGAAGATGTGTAAGATGTGTAAATAAGTCTCATTTACATTAGAATTACTTCAGTGAGGAAATAATGTACACAATCAGTTTGATAGACAAACCTATATTACCCTAAAGGAAAATTGAAGAGGAAGGGAATCTAGGTGAACAACTAATAAAAGAAGGGCAGATTTGGGGAGATAAAGTCAGAAGCAAAACCCTTTTGATAATGGACAAGGTGAAAGGAGAGAAAGAACAAGATAAACAGAGTAAAATAGGATGGGGAAAATACAAAATAATCATAAATATGGGGGGGAGGAATAATAGTAAGTTTCTCTCAGAAATGACATCATTCTCAAATATATAGAGAATGGAGTCAAATTTATAGAAATAAGAGCCATTCTTCAACTGATAAATTGTCAATGGATATGAACAGGCAGTTTTCAGATGAAGTAATAAAGTTATCCATAGTCATACAAAAATGGTTTAAATCACTATTGCTTAGCAAAATGCAAATTAAAACAATTCTCAGCTATTAACCCATACCTATAAAATTTGCTACTGTAACAGAAAAGGAAAATGAAAAATGCTGAAGAGAAAGTGGGAAAATTCAGACATTAATGCACTGCTGGTGAAATTATATACCAATTTAATAATTCTGGAGAGGAAGATGCAGCTTTACCCAAAGGGCTATAAAACCATGCATACCCTTTGATCAAACAATACTACTCTATCCCAAACAAATAATAAAAAAGGGAAAAGATGTATATAGAGAAAAATATTTTAGCATCTTTTTTTTTGGTACCAAAGAATTGGAAATTGAGGGACTGCCATCAATTGGGGAAATGCTGAAGAAGTCATTGTATGTGATTGTTATGAAATGCTATTGGACTAGAAGAAATAGTGAACAGTATGCTCTCAGAAAAAAATTTTGGAAAAATATAATGTGAAGTGATGCAGAATGAAATGAGCAGAACGAGGAGAGCGGATATATACAATAGTGATAATAATATTGTATAATAATCAATGGTGAATGACTTAGCTATTCTCAGGAATACAATTATTCATGACAATTCTTAAGCACTTATGATAAGGAATACTATCCATCTCCAGATGAAAAAAAAATTATGGTGTCTGAATGCAGATCAAAGCATACGTGTTGTTTATTTTTCTTGGGTTTTGGTCTGTTTTTTTTTCACACCATGAGTAATGAGCAAATGTGTTTTGCAGGAATTAATATCCTATTTTATAGCCTATATCAAATTGCTGGCCTTCTCAATAAGTAGCTTGGGGTGGAGGGAAGGAAGGTACAGCATTTGAGTATCAAATATTTTTAAATGGAACATCATTTTTTACATGTAATTGGAAAAAAATAAATTATTAAATAGAAACAGAATTTTGGAATGGACAGAAAAAATAATTTGACTGAAAGATACTTTGAATAGTACAAAATAGACATTTTTACAGAAATTTGAAAGAATGTCATACGGAAAAGATTTTTCTGTGAAATTCAAAGGGAAGAATTACAAAATGACTACTGAATCTGTCAGCAAGTAATTATTATTAGACATTTACTATATGACAAGCAGTGTACTAAGAGATGATGGTACTAAGAAAAGCAGAAATAACTTTTCCCCTCAATTGCATTACATTCTAATATAGATGAGAAAATGTAAATTGCTAGATCCAGTCTTCCTTTATTCTCATTATCATTCTCATCTTCACTTGGTGCAACTGGTCCTCTTCCTGCACTCCCCAGATAGCAATCCCAAGTTACAATATGATTGTAATAGACAAAAAAGAAAGAAAAAGAGAGGAAAAAAGCAAGTATAGCTGATAAAAAAATACTGGGAACATAAAGTGAAAGACACAGAATAGTGGACCTCAAACTTCCGCAAAAGTGGTGGTGTTGAGGCTTGTTCTGAACTCTTATCTTTTGAGTCATGGATATTCCTTATGATTTTCACAACATTAATTTTAGATTTTTTTAACTTCCTGTTTACATTGTTGTAGCCAATGAATAGTCTGTTTTTGTGGCTGGGGATCATATATATCTTACTATGATTCTCCATATCCATCACATTAATCATTTCTGATAGCACAATAATATTTCATATATTGATGTAATGCAATTTGTTTGGCCTTTCTCCAATTACATTTTGTTTCCAATACTTTGTTTCAAATTCTTTGGTATTATAAAAAAAGTGTTGATACAAATATTTTGGTGTATAATAAGATTTTTAAATCAAAGGCTTCCTTTGTGTATGAGTCTAGTATTTTTGTTGTTTGTCCTTCTTTATTTAAGAGGACCAATGACATCTAGAAGGTGTTATCTTGACTTTGAAGTGAACTGGATTTAAATGAGGGAGGGCTGTGTATAGTCATCAGATGCATTCTCTCCTGTAGAGATGTCTAGGTCCAGTACCTAGTTGGGGCTATGCAAATGTCAATCATTTCATTTCCGTATTTCCAAATTGTTTTCCAAAATTGTTATACTTATTCATAGTTCCACCAACAATACATTGGTAGACCTATCTTCCCATAGCTTTCACAATGTTATCCTTTTTTTCCCCATCTTTTGTTATCCTTGGCATTTTTCAGTGAGTAAAATTTCTCTAATTTGAATTTCTCTTGTAGTTAATCATAGTAAGCATTTTGTCTTATTGTCATTAAAAGTTTTTATTCTATTTTGTTCAGTTTTGATCATTTACCTTTTGGCGACTGCTTTTTGGATATACACATATGTACACAAATATGTATAATCTTGTTTGCATTTTTCTGCATACCTATATGTGTGCAAGCATGAAATGTGCAAACATTTTATATATATACATGCAGGCATATTTGTCTATGAATTATAAATGTAGTGATCTTTGATCTTTTTTCCTCATTTGAACCATATCCTTTTTATTGGTACATTAAGTAGTACATTAAGGTTTGTATGTATGTGTAGAAACTTCTTAAATTCAGGTAATAAAGTCATTCATTTCCATTCTATAATTATTGATAGATGTCTGGACACTTCTAGAGGACCTGAATATTTTCATACAAATATTTCCAATATTGATTTATTTATTTATGTTATATTTTCTTTCTCTTGAGATCTTCAGCAATTCAGTGTTATTGTTTTCTTGTATTTCCCTCTTGCTCACATTTTAGTTTTTCCCCTTTGGAAGCAGTTTCCCTGGGCCTGGAAACCTGAAAACCCTCACCAATTCCTCCCAAACTAGGCAATTCTTGTTTCATTGACCCCCATTTCTATGCAAGTGAATTCTGGGGGTAAAGAACTGGTCCTGGCTGGATGTTATGTGATTTCTCTTAACCTTAGAGTAGTGCCACAAAGTTCTGTTTTAGTTTTCTCTTTATTCTTTGATTCTCTGTGTAAGTTCTTTTTTAAAACTACCATTCCCCTCCCCAACCCCCAACAATGATTGAGGATGGGGAGGTAGAACTGAGTTGTATCACAACCTAGTATATAGGCATATACAACTCCTAGGAGGTGACTTTGAGTGAGTCTGTTAGGGATTAGAGATTAATCATCTCTGAGATTAATTCATTTTATCATTACCTCAGTAGAGTACTTGACATTGTAGAATAAGGAGAAAGGTGAGTAGATAGATGGAAGGGCAGTCTGTGGTAAAGGCACTAGCAGAAGTCATGGAAAATAAAGACTTCTGAAGGCATGTATTATTTGAGTTGAAAGGAAAGCTGGAGAAACTAACAGACAGAAGTGAGGGTGCAAGGAGGATAGCAATTGCAAAGTTAGGGAGATAAAAGGTGGAGAATCATATGTGGTCAAGTGCAAATAAGCTAATATAGATGGGTAACAAAGTTCATGGAGGAGAGGGAAGTGAAGTTAAAAAAAGATTGGAAAGGTAGCAAAAGTCCAAATTATTAAGAATTTTAAATGTCACATAAAACATTATTATAAAGGTAATAGGAAGTCAATGGAGAGCACTGAGTGGTGGATGGGAGTGTTATGACCAGCACTCTGCTTTAGAAAAATCATCTTGGGAACAGGATGTAAGATGTTATGGAGTGAAGAAATACTTGGGATTGAAGGAACAGCTAGAAAACTATTCTCATAGGCCAAGTTAGAAGTGACGACAACCTGAACATGGATGGCAGTTGTATGCATGAAAAACAAAACAAAACAAAACATTGCATCTGATAAACATAGGAATGTCAACATTTGTGAGGAACTGAGGATGATACCCATATTTTCAGCCTGGGTAATGGAGAAAATGCTGGTATTTTCTAATATAATAGGGAAGATGGGAAGGTTTAAGAAGCAAGATGAGTTCTGTTTTGGGCATGTGGCAATTGAAGTATCCCTGGGAACAGCACCCTCTCAGACTAAATACCATCATAACACAGGTACCTGGTACATAGTAGGCATTTCTTAAAAATAAATGGTTTTTGATATCTTCATTAGAAAACCCTTTTTATTTTCCCAAATTGGATGTATATTTGATAGAATTGGGAGACATCTATACAAGTACAGAAAATAAACATGAAGGAGAAAAAAAGTGTGGAAATACCTGCTATATGGGGAATCTCTACGACTATGGTATTTACAATGGACTGCCTTCAGTAAAAGTTTTAATTTCAAGATAAATATGTTTGGGCATGATATAGGGGGCTGATTGTAAAGACATTTTTTACCCCCAGAATCACTTGCATTGTATCATCTCCTGTTCTGGGAAATTGAAAATGAATCTCTTGGGAGAAATAATAGGAAGTACCTCTGAAACTTCCATTTTGATATGTACAACATTGACCAATGCATAGGACTTGTAGGCATCAGCTTTCAACTGAACATAAATCCCAACTCTTTTTCTGAGCCACCCTTTCATGATTGGGAATATATAGGTTTGATTTGTTGTTTAAAGTTTGTGTATATGGCCTAAAAATACTTGTTGATTAACTTCACTATGTCTTTGTTAGAATGGTCCCTTTTTTGTTTCCTGTCACATATATCATGTAAGATTAATAATATATTTCTATTTCAGATTATTATGGAAATATAGGAGCTTGGTTGACTTCTCCAAAAATGAACCCAGTTCTAATGTCACAGAGGAATGGGGTCTTCTGAGCAATCGTGTCTAATCCAGCCTGATACTGTCTATAGGTTAGCCACTAGAAACAAGTTTCCAACAGCTGTCCCTGGCATGTGCTGCTCTCAGTTGCACTTTGCAATGGGAACAGTTGTTCCTGTCAGCAGTACTTCTTTGGTGGCAGCTCCCAAGAGTCATAACTTTAATAGGGTCCTTTTTTTTCTTTTTTTTTCTCAAATAACATCTGAATTCCTCAGTAGGGCAGTTTCACACTCTCTTAGTACCACCTCTTTAGAAGGAGGTTTAGCTGAGTTCCCACTGAGCCCTGTAGTATCAATTTACACTGTTGTTATAAGGAACTTATTTTATTCTCTTTATGAATGTGTTATAAAAACCAACCTGTATAACATCATAGAAATAGGACATTGTATAGTAACCCAGGTCATTCCACAGTTTACAAAAATCAAGTAAACTATAACTGTGATCCTGGGTTCAAGGAGGATGAATTAATGAATGGTCAGCTTAAGAGTATTGAAAGAAAGGTTGGAAAATATCAGCCAAGGAGAATGCAAAAGGGATTTCTGAATATGATTTTGGCATTAGAGTAATAGGTCACAGATAGAATGAGAAAGAACCTCAGAACTTACCTAGGCAACTTCTGACCAATGACTGAGTTGTTTGAAGGTCTCTTAGCTATCACGTCCTTTTTTAAAAAAAAAATAATACTAATTGTTAGGATATTTCCCCCTTGTAATTAGTCCAAATTTGTTTTTATGAAAATTTTATCTACTGCTCCTATATCTACCTTTGGGACAAAGCAGAATAAGTCAAAAAAACTGTCTTCCACATAAAAATCCATTAAATTTGGTAATATAGTTATCAAAAATTCAAGATCCCTAAATCTTTTTTTTAATTTATGGAATAAAACAAGCATTGTCCTAAAGCAGTACAATAAAAGTAAAATTGTATATGAAAGCTGCATATCTGCTATGCCAATTTGTTATTCCTTTCACATATACAACAAAATTACAATGCAAACTCTTTTTTTTACTTCCCTTTAATTCTTCTTTTACTGGCCTAAATATTTATAATTTCTTCAACTGCCCTTCATGTGGCATAGATTCAAGGTCCTTCCATACTCTGGAAAGTTCTTACTGTCATCCAGTTTATAAATATCTCTCCTAGTTCATGGTGCCCAAACTGGACACTGTTATCTACATCAAATTTAAAAAGAAATAGATTCCATTTAAATATCTACCAATTACTTCTTAGTCTGTTTCAGGCCACAATTAGGACTGTTTTGAGCTACATGTGGTCCCTGAATGTTTGATAAGGAAAGAGTAATAACAAATTCTATGATTTAACAATTTTACATTCAGTTTCTTTAAGAGAGAATAAAGGCTATGTTTTAGTTGTTATTTACTTGTCTACAAAAGTACATGCTTTTATACTGCAGTGTCACTATGTGCTAATAGTTGACCTGAGACCTATCTGGATGATTTAATATTGTGTCTTGAATTTGAGAGTTATTCATGTTCTTCCCACAGCCCACACTCTCCATCTAAAACTTCAATTGGTTTGGACTGACGTAAACAAATCTCAGTAACATAGATTATCTTTGACTCTGTTGTCACCCCTCTCCCTATCCCAACCCCATTCAATCAATATCCAAAAGCTATGGATCCTACATATGCAATATCATTGCAAACTGTCTCCTTATTTCTATTCCCTTAGCAGCTATGCTACTAGACTCCTATAATAAAGTCCTAAATTATGTTTACATCTCTAACCTGTCCATCCTCCATTACTCATACCATTGCCTGAGTAATCTGAGAGCCCTACTCAAAAAACTTTATTTACTTCCCATCACCAACTTACTAAAGTATAAATCTATATTCTAGAATTATAGATCCTTCACAGTCTGGCTTTATTTCATCTTTCCATTTTCATTTAATTCATTTTCTCCTTTCATACAATATGACTCAACTAAATTGAAATGCTTTCTGCTTTTCTCTTCATCCCTTCCTCTCATTTGTCTTCTTGGAAAGGAATCACTGTCCCTATGATGCAATGGTATCCTTTCTATTCTTATCCTTCAGGACACATTAAAACTGTTACATTTTCCATACAGCTTTTCCTATCCCCAAACCTCTGTTCTCTGTCAAAAAAAATCTCTACCTTCTCAAACTTCTATAAGCACTTTGATCATATTGCTTCCCAACATTTGCAACATTAAGCCTGATTTTCTGTTTGATTGTGTACAGGGCATGGTCACTAATCGAGTGTAAAAACCTAAGGAGAAGGCTCTGTGTCAAATCTTTGTTTCTCCAAGGCACTGCACAATGTGCAGTAAAATTATACAGAAGAAAAAAATAACTTTACTGTTGATCTTACTATAATAAGGTCTAAATAAGGAGCATTTCAATTTAACTGAATCAAAGCAGAATCAAAGTAGAAAGAAATTTAGCTGACCTTATGACACCTCCTTCCAAATAATGTTATTTGGTCCAACAAATTTTTGTTATGTTACTGCAACACACTGTGTTAGGAATTAAGAGAAAAAAATAACTCTTGGCCTCAAGGAGTTTCCTATATTATTGTTGACAAATTTGCTTTACATTTGTACCAGTTAATCAATACAAATGGTGGTGATAATCAACATGTAAAAAACTAATGGTAAATAAGTTAATGTGATTATTACATAAAACGTATTCATACTTTGTAATCCATTATAATATGTAGGGGCTCATCACTGATTGCATTCAGATACTTGACCACCAACTCTCAAGAATATCATGGTAGACATTCTATCATTGAAAAGCATGTTGGATTAAATAATCTCTAAATTCCCTTTCAACTGCCAAACTCAGTTTCTTTTAACATCGTAATATTCAATTATCTCTGACTTCTTTGCAGAATCATTGTATGTAGTTTGGATTCATATTTTAACATTTGACTAAACAATGTAATATTTGTTGAACTAGATAGTTTTATGTAAGTAAAACATGTAAGTAAAATGCAAGTATGTAGGTAAATATGCAAGTAAAAATAGAAAATCTTAATGAACAAGGCAATTTTCCCCACCTCTTTCTTTGAATGTTCCATGAAGTCTAACACAGTGCTTAGAAAATATCTGGTTGCTAACTTTTTGCTTTAATTTTTTCCTCTTTGTTTAATAAAACAGTGTTTTATAGGAGAATTTTCAGTTTGTATATCTTAAAAATTAATTTAATATGTGTTTGAATTAATATCCTAATATTTAGACAAGATAGAAACTAGTTATATATTTTATACCTATTGTTAAAGAGATATTAAGACACTTAATAATAAAAATAGCCAACATTTAGATGCCAGGCACTGTGCTAAGCACAATGCAATTATTGTCTCATTTTGGCCTCTCAACAACCTTGGGAAGTAGGTACTATTATTATTTCCACTTTTAAAAATGAGAAAACTGAGGTAAACTGAGGTTGTGACTTGCCCAGAGCCATTATATCCAGGAAGTGTCAGAAGCCAGATTTTAACTCAGGTCTTTTTCATTCAGGCAAAATATTTTTTAAAAGTAGAAATTAATACTTTCTTAAAACAGACTTCTATTCTTCATCTCAGTTTTAAAATGAAATGGTTAACAGCAACAGTCAACTTCTGAGGTTTAGGAAATTATGTGACTAAGGTTTTAATTATTTTTAAATAGTCCATATTAAGATGCTTATGAAACAATTCAGATGAAGCCTCTGAGAGACATAAAAATATACACATTTAGTCATTAAAATATACCTCCAGTGTATTTTGTTTACCGTGATATTTTTGAGAGCTGGTCTTGTATCTGAATGCAACCAGTGATGAGTCCCTACATATTATAAAGGTTATAAAATATGAATTAATACTATATAATAATCACATTAACTTATTTACCATTAGTTCTTTTTATGTTGAATATTATCACCATTAGTACTGATTAACTGGTGCAAATATAAATTTTGTATTATATTTTCTTATAATCATATTCAATTAGCTTATTTTAACACAATGAAAAACTGAATTCTATTTTCTCCCCTTAGAAAATTAGCTGACTGTATGACTAACCTACTTACAGGTAATGTTATTTGATTCAACAGATTTTTGTTACATTACTGAAAGGCGCTTGTTAAGTATTAAGAGAAAAAAATAATTCTTGGCCTCAAGGAGCTTCCCTTTTATCTTTACATGGAATTCTACATGTAGATAAATGTGATATAATGTATTGAGCTTTCATATGATATAATACATGTTGATGATGCTTTAAGATAAGATAAGATAAATCAATCAAACTGTTTAAGAGAAAGCTGACTGAAGAAGGTGATAGACATGTTCTTGAGTTGAAGGAGGGCATGAGTTCTGAAAGATAGAAAGGAAAAAGGTCTTCATTCTAGCCATGAAGAAATGCATGGGGAAAATAGCAAGCTGAATTTGGGAGCAAGCAATTTTAATTGTTTGGTTTGAAACTATATTGGATAAAGAGAAATAGTATGGTATACATATGAAAAGTTAATTGGAAGGCAAATCCTAGAGGGTATTAAATGCCACTCAAAGGAGTCATTATTTTATCCTAAAGACATTTTTAAGCAGGAGAGTCATTCCAAGAGATATAACTTTGGTAGACTATTCTGTAAGATAAAAGATAGAAGGAGGAGCTTAGAACAAATAAGACCAATTAAAAAGCTTTAGCATTTTAAATCTCAATGAATCCTCTCATCTCTGTACCCCATACTCTCCTGTGTGGAAAGATAACCAGTTTAGAGTTTATGGAGTTCTTTCCCTAAGCCAAATACAATGAGAGTAAATGAAAGTAAAGTTGTAACAGTTATCCCTTGCCTCTTCTATATGGGATGATTAACCCCATTTTGTCTCTCCCTGTCTCCTCTCATTCTGATCCTCTCTCACCTCAGAATTTCACCTTCTAAAGTATCATCTCTTCTTATTCAATTGATCCTGTACCCTCTATGTATACATAAACACACATGCTCAGATATGTATTCATATACATATACACTCTCCTATGCAGACATATGTGTAGCTATACATATATACATATATATATACATATATACATACATGTGTGCATATGTATACACACACACATATATATATACACATATATACACATATATACATATACACATACACATTTGTATTCCATTCACCTATCCTCATGCTAAGAAAAGTTTTATAAGTTAATATTATCATTTTTCCATATTGGCATGTAAATAGTTCAACTTTGATAGGTACCTTGTGATTCCTTTCCCATGTTTACCTTCTAATGCTTCTTGTATTTGAATGTCAAATTTTCTTTTCAGTTTGGGTTTTTTCAGCAAGAATGCCTGAAAGTTCTCCACTTCACTGAATGGCCATATTTTCCCCTGGAATGTTATAATTAATTTTGCTGGGTAGGTGATTCTTGGTTTTAATCCTAGCTCCCTTGATTTCTGAAATATCATATTCCAGGCCATCAAGTACCTCAGTGTAGAAGCTGCCAGATCCTGGATTATTCTGATTGTGCTTTCACTGAATTCAAATTATTTCATCTTGGCAGCCTGCAATATTTTCTCCTTGATCTGGGGATTCTGGAAACTAGCTATAAGATTTCCAGGAGTGTTCTTTTGGGGATCTTTTTCAAGAGGTGATTGCTGAATTCTTTCAAGTTCTACTTTGCCCTCTGCTTCTAAAATATCAGGGCAATTTTCCTTGAGAATTTCTTGATG
The DNA here is from genome assembly GCA_028646575.1 of Pseudocheirus occidentalis. Lineage (NCBI taxonomy): Eukaryota > Metazoa > Chordata > Mammalia > Diprotodontia > Pseudocheiridae > Pseudocheirus > Pseudocheirus occidentalis. The sequence continues at coordinate 14,436 of JAQQSW010001888.1, forward strand.
CATGCTTTCTAAGTTCTTTTTTTGATCATGGCTTTTAAGTAGTCCAATAATGTTTAAATTGTCTCCCCTGGACCTATTTTACATTGCTTTCTATTTTTTTCATTTGTTTGTAACTGTTTAATAGTATCTTGGTTTCAGGGTGTGGAGCCAAGATGGCAGCATAGAAGCAGCAAAGTTCCAGAGCTCCCACATAGCCAACCTAAATACCCATAAAATACAATTCTAAACAAATTCTAGGGCTCCCAAACTCACAAAAATACAGAAAACACATCTCTTACTGAAGTCAGCTTGGCAGGAGGGGCTCAAAGTGGTAGGACCGGAACCGAGGCCAGCCCAGCCCAAACTGAAACCACGCCCAGGCCCCAGGGACGAGCCTCCTAATCCACAGTGTGAGTCTACCCCAGAGAGCAGATCTACAGCATGTGGAGCAATCTACACATCTATCAAGTCAGGAACAATAAGGATTAGAGAAAGGTCAGTGAAAGTGAAGCTTTCAAGCTAATTTTGGGGGAGGAAAAGCAGTCCACCCAATCTGCCCCCAGGGCAAGGAAGCAGTGGGGAGCAGAAAGATCTGCTGTAACTGTCATCTGCCCACACTGGGCTGTTTCAGAGTTCCTGGCCTGCGTACCCTGCAGGGGGTCTAAGAGAACTGATAAGGGCCAAGGGCTGTTGTGTTGAGTAGCCTGGATCCGAATTGTGGTCTTGGGTGGTGATCCTGGGGTGCACTTTCAGCAAGCCAAAGCTGGTTGGGGCTGCAGCACCCTGCTAAAAGCTCTGGTAGCTGTGAAAACCCCACAAATTTGGGACAAAACTTTCCCCCCTGGAAAAAAGAGTTCCACAAAGCTAAAAAAACCAACTAATTAATTAACTTGCCAACATGAGGAAAAGGAAGCAAAATAAGAACAGCAATAAAATTCTAGAATCTTTTTTTGTGGACAAAAAGGATCAAAGCATGGAATGGAAGGAAGACAACATAGTCAGAACTCCCCCACCAAATGTTTCCAAGACACTTGAAGAATGCCTACAAGCTACAGATCAACAG
>JAQQSW010001889.1:0-15466 GCA_028646575.1 Pseudocheirus occidentalis
TTCCTTTTCCTCATGTTGGCCAGTCAATTAATTGGTTGGGGTTTCAATTAATTACCAATCTATTGACCTTAATTCAGCTGGATGTATTTTTCAAATTGTGCCACATCCCTCTATATCTATATATCTACATATATTTTTAATTTGCTCAATAAAAGTTCTACAAAAACACATTTCCAATTCACCTTGCACAGAGAATCATTCAACTACAGGTAAAGGTGTATATACCTGGTTTTCTGAAGAGCAGAAGTAAGAACATATAACATTATATTTTACACAATATTTTTTTCTCCATCTTTTAGTTTCAACCCAATTCAGATTAAAACTGACCAGCAGTCCTGGCTCTCACTCAGTTTTTACAATATATGAGGGTTTTGCAATTTAGATACCATAATAACACAATGACATTATGACATTAATTGCATTTCCAAAATGAGTAGAGGCTTTTGTCCTCCCCACCCCCCTGTCTCCTCTTTTTTTCCTTTTTTTTTTCTCAAGTGTGGGAGGGTAATTCCCTACCATTCCTAAGCCTTCTCTTTCTTATCAGAATCCGATATTTAACTCCCATTATAATTACAGGCTGTCCAAGAACTATGAGGAAATGAATTTTACAGTTTCCCCAAATTACAGTTATTTAAAAAATATTACAGCACTCGGATCAGAGTGACTCATTCTTCACTTTCTATCCCTTGAAACAAGATTTAAACAAACAAAAATTGCTTTTGTTACACCATAGATAATACCCATTCCTGCTCACATTTTAGATCAGTTTACAATATGCTGGGCTAATCATTTTAACTTTTTTTTTTGGTTCTAGTGATAATTATAAATATCTTTACCATACTCAGGGCCCATCTTTAAATTCAAATGTCTTAAGTACTATAAATTCCAAAACATTACACATTTCACCTATATCCAAATTAACATACAAAACCATATCCTTAAATAGCTTAACAGCTTCAGAACAGGAATAAGAAAATTGTTTTGACATCAGAGTTTATAAATATTTCCAAATTACATAATTTAGAAATGTTTAAAACTTGTATTCTACTAAAAACTTTAGGTGAATGTACTTCCAAACCCCCTTACAGAGGAATTAAATTACAACTTTATAACTTTAAAAATATTTTTAAACCAACACATGCGTGTATGATCCCCATTTCACCTTCAGTAGATGCCTGACTCCTGCCCCCATCCCATTTCTATCTCTTATCTCCTTCATAGACAAAGGGTTTTCCACCTAATAAACTGGGTGAGGTTATCTTTTCTCTCCCTCAAGCAGGGTCTTAGGAATTTAATGATTATCTGAACTTTTAGAACTAAATTCCAATAGAGCCTGAAAGGTGGATAGACACTATCCCTTCTGACTTCCTGGTTTGTTGGGTCTGAAGTCAGGCTAAAAATTCACTAGCACCATCTTCCAACCTTCTAAAGGTGACGATGGTGGGGCTAGTGGCTCCCCCACCCTAACTAACATAATCAGGCCTTTTGCTTCTCCTTCTACCTCTGCCTTAGGCATTTCAGATAAACAGAAAAAAAGTTTCACTTATCTATTATCTGCTAAAGATCTGAATTCTCTCTCTCCATTCTATATTTAGTTAGGCAAAGAAGGAAGATTTCTAAACTTCCCAAGGCTTTTTTTTTTATCTTAACGGTAAAACATTTTCTTTTTCATGAATAGACAAACTTCACACATATCCACACAAACAAACAAAAGAAATACAGAACAAACACAGTCTTAACCAGCTTTGCCAAATTTATCTCCCAAGGGATTATCAAGGAGGGAGGTTGAAGGAAACATTTCTTCCCAATTGACTAGCTGCTTGTGGGTAAAAGCTGAAAATTTCCTTTTACCAGAGGTAGGTGACATGGCCCATCAGCCAGCCTCCTCCTTCTGGATCCAAGGTCTGGCTGGACAGGTGGTCAACCTCTTGGTCCAGAATGTGGAGTGCCGAGGCACAAATTCCGAGGGGCCCTCGTCAGGGGCTATTCATCAGTGTTCCCTCTGAAAACATTCTCCTGCTTGCAACAACTCCTGGCCAGACTCAGTTGACCAGATTGATCTCTTAGTCCAGGAATTTCCCAAGTCCTGGCCAGACTTAGTTGACCCTACCCACCATCAAATTACCCAGGCCTCTCCTTACCTGGGTCTGTGCACAGACTTATGTGATTTCCAGTAATCTTTGTTCCCCCCTTTTGGTGTTTTCTGCTCTCAGATTCACACCCCCTCGGGCCTCATTCTCCATAGAGGGGAGCCACTTCCCCACCTTACAAAGAGGCTGCTGGAAAAATCCAATTTGACATCCTGCCTGGTGGTCAAGGCTGGGGAGCCCTCCCCCTCTCCAGAGAGGAGTCCAAAAAATCTTGGTGGAATCTCCAAACTGTGTGAGATGAAAGAGTTTAGAGTCTGAATCTAAGGTCAGAAAAGGTATTTATTCTTTCTCATGAGAAGGGACTCTGCCCCTGTCGCCCACATGGTGGCAGGAAGAGAGTGACAGGTAGCAGCCAGCCCATGGTTATATAATCTTCTAATGCAGAAAACCTACTCTCCCCCTCCCCCCAACTGGCTTTCACTTTTATTGGTAGGGGGGCTGACTCACAACCTAAGCACAGGAATCTCTCTGAGACAAAGGACACAGACACATGTGGATGTCCAACGAAAGCAGTCTTAACCTTATTTGGCATATCTTCTGCTGAGTTGGCTCTGGGGAAGGGTCTCCATTGCTCTAAACCCCAGATTTGCTTGAACATCGGGTGACCTAAACCTAGGACTGGTGAATACTGAAGCCATTCTAGATTTGATTTTTCAGAATGGGGAAACCAGTATAAATTATCCCTCACAATTTGATACATAAGTGTTTGTAGAGCTCCATAGTAAATGCTTATTTCTGACAAAGGAATACACACCCACTAATTTCATCAAGCAGATTGGGAGAACTCAATTGGTTATGGGTCGCCCTGATTAGCCCCTTCCTAAATTCATTTTGTGCATGGGTTATTTCTTCTCTGATGTGTTGGCAGACTTGAACTGCTAATTCAGAGAGCTTTTGCTAGTAAATGGCGGAGAATGAACAAGACAGGTTAATAATTTCTAGCTGACAAAAAAGAAGCCCCTTGAGCCAAAGCAAGATCATATGTGTGGAATTTTAGAACTGATAGGGACTTTGTCAATTACTATGAATTTCACAGAATTTGATTGCGTGAAATTTTTTTGTCTTGTAAATCTTTAAGTGCTAGGGAAATGTAATTTTGTTTTAATTATTATTTAGTCCAACCTCCTGTCCAATGTAAATATCCCTCAAAAGGTGATCAAGAAATATGTCCAACTTCTGTTTGAACACTTTTGGTGATGGGAAGTTTACTACCATATGTGGTTAAGATCCATCACTGAGTGACTGATTACTATAAAATTATCCTTACATTAAGCTGGAATTTACCACATTCTTAATATCCTTAGTCACAAGATGACACCCTATGGCATGTATAAAATTCCTTAGAAATCATGTTCTTAGTAAGAGCTATTGCCCAAGCCCAGAAGGGATATAACAAGTTACCTGAATTTTAGGAAGTTATTCTGTACAAGAAAAATGATTCTACAGGTAGACAATTCCCCTTTTCTATTTTCATTTCTTCTCAATGGAGGTGGGTGCCCTTTGACCTCAGAAAAGAGTTTATGTACCACAGCTCACCGCAAATGGTGTTCCTGTTAGTGACTCCATTAGTGCAAGACCCTCTCTCTCAAGGACTTCCAACCCACACACAAACCAAGCTCACCAGGAATATTGTATGGAATCATAATGAGATCATTGAACCATACTAGAGGAATCAAGCCCTATCTATGCTCAGAGTTTGCCAACATCATTGTCTCCTGTCTCCAAAGATTAAGCAGTGGCAAAAACACAGTAATAACTTAGACCCTGTCTTAGCTTTGCCTCCCCGTTTATTGAGATGGGTCGCTAGGTGGTACAATGGATAGAATGTTGGACTTGGAGTCAGGAAGCCCTGGGTTCAAATCCAACTTCAGCTATTCAGTAGCTGTGTAATTTCAGGAAAGTTATTTTTAACATTTTTTCACCTTAATTTTCCTCAGATGAGGATTGATAGATTAAGCCACCAGGATGAGAAGTTTCCCACCTGTCCCCAACCCCCCAGCTTTCACTTTAGGGACATTTAGAGGTGTTAGAAAGTAGACAAATGGATATTATACAAGATGCCCCAAAAGTCTCTTTAAGCTTAGAATTGCACTAAGATTTTTGGGACTCCCTCTGTGAAATAAGGTGGTGGATGGGAGCTGGCCTGGATGCTAAGAGTGCTAGAGCAGGAGAGGAGAGTCAGTGGCTGGGCTCAGGGTAACTTCCTACTTGATAAAATTTGGTGTGAGGACAGAGCTGAAATCTATTATGGCTCAGACACTGTGTTACTTAGGAATTCACGTTAAAACAAAAAGAACAGTGACTATAGTATCAGAGGACCTAGGCTCATGGTGCACAGGAGTGTTTGTCTGGGGCAGACTCTCCCTTGCATCTAGCTCGGGGCCTGGTACATAATATGGCTTAAGAAATGCTTGATGGGGCAGAGCCAAGATGGCAGAGTGAAAGCAGTAACTTCATTGAGCTCATCCCCAATTACCTCCAACATCTGTAAAAAATGACTAAACAAATTTTAGAGCCACAGAACCCACAAAATGACAAAATGAAATGTTGGGTGGTTCTTTAGTTGGGTTCAAGTCTTTTCACATGCACACTCGCACCCTCCTCACTTTAGTATGTAAATACCAGTAAAGAACAAGCCAACAATACTGAGAACTGAATTGTAAATTTATTCTCTTTCCATTATCCATGTCAAAAGCACAGCTACATCCTGATAACAGCTCCATAATCAGTGCCCTGTTTCCCCCCCCCCCCCAAAGCCCATTCCCTGCAGAAATCATTGTCCTCAGAAGGGCAGCTAGATGGCACAGTGAGTGAATAGAGCACTGACCCTGGAGTCAAGAGGACCTGAATTCAAATATGACCTCAGACACTTGACACACTTAACTAGATGTGTGACCTTGGGCAAGTCATGTAACTCCAAGTGCCTTGCCTTTCCCCCTTCAACACCCCCAGCCCCAACACACCACAAGAAATTGTCCCCAGAGGACTCAGAAGCCCATGGCTCAGATATGCTGCCTGAGGCAGGACTTTATCTTACAGCCTTTCCTTGTGGCTCACCATGGGGTATCCACTGGGTGCAAGGGCATTTAACAACCCTATCCCAACCACCAGTCTTTCTTATCATCACAAAACACTAATCCATTCATTTTCTCAGCCTTTGTCACACCAAACTCTCTCCAGTCTCATGCTCTAGCTCAGTGGTTACTGGTAAATATTTAACAATCTGTTCAATTTTTACACAGGTCATGCTTTTACATTTAATGTGCATGATTACCATTTTCTTAAGTCTTGACCAGGGATCAGCAAACTATAGCCAGCAGGCCATATTTCATTTAAAACTGTAAAAACCATTCTTAGTTGATAGATAGAGCCAGAGAGCTGGCCAATCCCTGGTCTAAATAATCAACAAAACAATACATCAAGCCCTGATTTGTACGACTGGCTGATTTCTGGACTGCAAATAATAACACTGAAAAATTAACAACAAACTCTCTCCAGCTGGATCCAGCTGTCCCCAGCACACACCCCTGTAATATAAAACCAGAACTCAGCCCTCATCTCTCTCCTGAGCTCTAGACCTGTCTTAAGATGATAGAATACTAGCTTTAGAGGGAGAAGTGACAACTAATGATGTCACGGAGTCCAACTCACTCATTTTACAGATGAGGATACAGAGGCCAAGATAGGTTAAGTGAGTTGTCCAGAGTCACACAGCTAGTGCCTGAGATTGCATAGGAACTCAAGTCTTCCTGACTCCCAGTTCAGTGGTCTACCTACTGTACCACCTGATAATCATTTAATATCAATTTAATAACCTAAATAAGGTCCAGGGCCTGAACTAATCAACCAGAAGGAGAGCCTGGATCTAACAGTTTCTTTGTTCTCTGAGTGAACTCAGAGAATATCTCTTCCTATGTCAAAAGAGTCAAATGGGGCTGACTTTATGGCCCTTAAAGATGAGACCCTTAACTTAAGGCACTAACTTGAGTAATGGGACTTTTTCTTACCTTAAGATTTTTTTGACACGCACCATGTTATGGCATGTTAATGGTAAAGAAAACACAGACATCCTGAGTCGTAATTTCCATTGACCCTGTCAGCTCTCTTATTTAATTGTATTTGCCATCTATTCCATTAAGAAAAGTCCTTTCTCATACAATGATTAAACATTTATGGAGACCATAAATTTGAGTGACACAGCCACCCTGAATTGGGATGGTTCTAAAATGTATTGAAGCTTCTTTCTCATTCTTTTGTTCAGGCAGTCAGAACTTAGGTTTTGTCTCCTCGTACACTAGCTTCGTCTAGCTTTAAGGGAATAAGCAATACGAATTTACATATCACCTAGCCTATTTGCCTCCTTTAACCAAACTTTCAAGTTGACACCCCTAATCACCAGTCATTTTCACCCATAAGACTGTCATATTGACCTTATCTTGGTAAATGGTGGGAAATATGGGTCTATGCCCATTTTCTGCCATACTGCTTTCCAGTTTTGCAACAATTTTTACCAAATAATGAATTCTTATCCCAAAACTTAAGTCTTTACACTTATCAAATACAAGGTTATCATATTTATTTGCTGCTGCACATTGCATGTCTACTCTGTTCCATTGATCTAGCTTTCTATTCCTTAGCCAGTACCAGATAGCTTTGAGAATTATTGCCTTATAATATAGTTTAAGATCCACACCTCCTTCCTTTACATTTTCTTGATTTCCTTTGATATTCTTGACTTTTTGTTCTTCCAAATGAATTTTATTTTTTTTCTATTTCAGTAAAAACAATTTTTGATCATCTAATTGAGATATCATTAAATACATAAATTAGTTTGGGTAATATTGTCATTTTTATTATGTTGGCCCTGAGTAGCCACAATGACTATTTCTCCAATTATTTTAATCTGATTTTATTTATATAAAAAGTTTTTTATAATTTTATTTCTACGGTTCCCAGGTATTTTGTACTGTCTACAGTTATTTTAAATGATTGGTTTTTGGGTTTTTTTTGCTTTCTCATCTTGTAGGATTTTGTTTGTGACATATAGGAATGCTGATGACTAATGTGGATTTACTTTATACCCTGCAACTTTGCTCAGATTAATTGTTATTAAGATCAAAATAGATGCATGATCTAGATATAAAGAGAGGTTTTACAGGAAAATTTGTAGCACATGGCACATGTTGCTTATCAGATTTATGGATGGGTATATAACATATGTATAGTATATCTATTTGTGCCTAATGATAGCCATCTCTAGGGTGGGGTAAACGCTTAGGAAAAAATAAGAACAAAGAAATTTACATCATAATTTTGTTGTATATTTGAAAGGAATAGTAAGTTGTGCTTGCTCAGTCTAGGAATAAACAATACTTGTTGGAGAACCAGGAAGGTTTTCATTCCCTTTATTTTATATTTATTCTCTCCTGTTTGGGCAAGTTCCTGACAAGACTACAGAGAATCAGACAAAGGCAAGCCCTTTTATATTGCTCCCATTTGAATTTCCTGCCTTGTTCGTCCCTTCAGAACTGGGATTGGTCCCAGCTCTTCTGGGTTACGATCTTTCTGACCCACCCATTACACGGGCTAGTCAAGCATGAAGTTAATGAGAAGTTGGTGTCCATCCCTGGCTCCCCAGCTGGTCTGAGCCAGCTTGGCACAGGTCCCTGCCAAGGGCAGACTTACAGATTTCTTCCAGCTCTGTGATTAGAAAGGGGGGCTCTATCCGATTTGCTAGGTATGTGCTCCCCTTCTCTGCACCCACCTGGCAACTACTGCAGTTCAGACCCTCGCCATTATTTCCCAGGACTCTTCCTATCTTACCCTGATTTACACCTTCCTGCATGTCCTGTGCCCATCTGTTTTTGAAACACCCATTGTTCCTATAGAATCTGTGGAAACCAAACTGTCAGCATTTCTCACCGGGCTTAATAGATCTGCAGTTTCTGTACAATCATTTTTTCTATTGTAGTATGTTATGGAAATGCTTGTTGTAATACATAAACATTTGTTAATGTGAAAAAATGATAGAAGGGAAAAAAGGAAACTCCTGTTGAATATGCCCACCATGTTTCCCTGCCCCGCCTCGTGTTTCCCCCCACACCCCCGACTCTGCCCAACCTCCTTGTTTTTACTGAGGGCACTAGCCTTCTTTTAGCCATGCAGGCCTGCAGCCTTAGAGCCAGTCTTCTCCTTCACTCAGACCCATTATTCCATCCGATGTTAAGCTTTGTTGGTTCTGCCCTCATAGCACAGGCTGCTCAGAAGGGCCCTCAGAAGTCATCTGATGTAAAACCTTCACTTTACAGCTCAAGCGAGAGAGGCTCAGAGAGGTTAAGCAATTTGCCTGGGGTCGCACAGGTAGGAAATGTCAGAAGTGGGGATTGAAGCCCAGCTCTTCCTGGCTCCAAGGACAGCATTCCAACCACTCTGCTTTTCTGACATCACTTGGTCCAATCCATCAATTGACAGCAAGCATTTATCAAGCACCTAGGAGTGTGCCTCAGATTTTTCTTGCACATGCCTCATCTATATATGGTATTTGCATCCCGTCTCCCCCATTGGACCAGACAAGGACTGTTTGGTGCCTTTCTTTGTATTGCAGTTCCTTGCACACAGTAAGCACTTAGTAAATGACCATTGACTTGACTTGCCTGGTACTGTACTCCCCTTCTCTCCACCCACCTGGTCACTACTGCAGTTTAGACCCTCATAATTATTTACCAGGACTCTTGGAATAGCTTTTTACCTGGTGACTCTCCTCTCCAGTAGGTCCTCAACACACATACTAAAATAATTCTCCTAAGACACTGACCATGTTATTCTCCTACTCTCACACCTTATATAGCTCCCTCTTGGTTCTAAAACAAAAGACCTTCAGCCCTCCAAAATCAATCTCCAGTCTTCCTTTCTATACTTATTTCGTTTACTCTCCTTCCTTATCCTCCCAGATACTAACGCCTCCCTCCAGAGATTACCTTGAACTTTATTTTGCGTATACTTTGTCTATTCTGAGGGGTGGAATGGTGGTAATCCAAGAACCCCTAACATGCCCCATGGCATATATGTGAAGCTGAGATGAACTGCCCTGGCCACCATGGGTCAACTGTACTGACTGTGGCTCAACTCTGAAGGACAGGGCACTCTGAGACCCAACAATTGGTTGGGCCCTATTGTGGGGCAAGGGAGGGGAATTCGTCAGATAGGGATTACCTCCTGAGTCAGGAAGAATTGCCCATTCAGTGAATTTTAAAGGGAGACGCAAGTTCTGCTCTCCCTCTCTCCCTCTTCTCAACAGCTGAGCATATGGGGACTCTGATTCTCCTAGGATTATCAGTGGGGGAGGGGTACATCTGTCCATCTGTCCACTCCAGCACTTACAGAAGCTCTTCGCTGTGAAGCATCTGTGCTCACCAAGATGAGTCTGAGATTTGATCAAGAGCTAAAGGTGAAACAGTAGCCTATAATTCCTGTCACAATGCCCTGGGAGATGAAACATCAAAGCAAGAAATATTTCATAGGATTGCTAAACATTCAACTTCACCTAGGCACGACACTAGCACAGAACACCAAAATCTTTCTCAAGGACCGTATCTTCTGGCAATCATAAATTCAGTCTCTTGCCAGTGGCCACCTTATCTAAGGAGGGTGGAGTTGCAGAAAACTCATGTGCCAATTAGTTCTATCTGAAAGACCCAGGAGCTTCCAGCTACTCACACTCTTGGATCATCTCTCAGACTGGAAATGGCTGTCTCAAGCTTGCTCTTTGGTTTTCCATGCTCAGAAAAAGAAGCCAAAAGCAACAGGTGACCAGGTGTTAGGTTCCCAACTCAAGCTCATCTCAGTGAAAAAATGCTCTAGCTGCCATATGAGAGCACTGCCAGAGGTACTAGAGGGAGAAGCCCCCCCAACCACACTCCTTTCCAGAAAGTCCCAGAGAGAAGGGAAGGGGGAAAAAAGGAGTGAGGGAGAGGGAGAAAGGGACAGGGAGTAAGGAAGGGAGAGAAGGGAAAGGGGGGGAGGGAGGGAGGAGAGAGCAAAAGGGAGAGGTAGCGTGGGCATGCGCGTGCGTGCGTGCGTGTGTGTTTGTGTGTGCGTGTGAGAGAGAGGGAGGAAGGGAAAGAGGGGGAGAGGAAGGTGGGAGAAGTGAAGGGAGGGGGAGAGAAACACAGAGAGAGTTGGCTCTCACCTTTAAAGTCTACTGAAATAATGCACAATCCTATTTTTCTATCCAACTATGTATGTGCAAATATCTACTTTATTTGGTGGCATTTACTAAGTTCGGAATAAAAATAAAATAACATAAATAATGTCCACTGAATAGGAAGCTCTTCATGATGAAGCAGACAAAGTCTAGAAGTATCTCTCTCCCTCTACTACCTGCATAGGGACCAAGAGATTGCAGCTTCATCTCAATGCACCAAGTCCTTCAGCACTAAGCCAGAGCACATTTGGCCCATTGGAGCCACCAGGGAAGCACAAAGTTCCATGCATGTACCACGGATCTGCATATTGGGACTTTCACAATTACCCCTTCCCCACTCCCCATATTCACATGTTGATTTTCCCAATAGAAGCTAAGCTCCTTGAGGGCAGGAATTGTTTTACTTTGTCTTCTCCCCCTACCTAGGATGCAATCCAGAACAATGCCCTGTCTTACTTAGACAAGGAAGTTCAGCAAGGAGAGTTATGAACAGGTTCTATACACCCGGGAGGGACAGCTAGGTGGAGAGATAGAATAACAGGTAAGTCACAAGTGATATATTGTAAGGCTGTAGTGCCTTCCTTGAAAAACCTCAGGATCAGCTTAGACAGTTTCTATCCGACAGAGGCAGGGAACTGAGCAGGCCCTTGGCCAGTCTCCTGTAGGGTTGTAGCTAGCTGAACTGAAGGAAGGGATGTGGTATTGCAGAAGTGCTCTTGAAGTTATCTCTGAAACTGGCGCAGTTGGAAACTTCTCTCTTCAGCAGAGATTCCCAGGATTTGCTTGGGGGTTGGGGATGATTGGAAATTGCTAGTTAAAACAGGGTAGGGGGCCCAAAGTTTCCCAAGGATTGACAGAATGCAAGATATGATACAACCTCTACTGCCAAAGAACTTTTATTCTATTCATTGGACATGGCAACTATTGTGTAAGCAAATAAAAGGTAACATAATGAGGGAGAGAGCATTAATAGCTGTTAGTTGGGGCAGGGAGAGAAAAGGTACAGAAGTGGTACCTAAGTTTAGCCTTAAGGAGAGGTGAGGATTCCAAGAGGCAGAGAGCTGAGGAGGGAGTAGTGCATTCCAGGCATAGATAGAGGAGAACTAGGCAGAAGCATGGAGACTGGAGGGAGAATGCCAGGTATCCAGACTGGCAAGAACATCGAGCGAGAGAATCAGTCAGCCAACAAACATTTTTAAATCGCTACCGCATGCCGGGTACTATGCCCAAGGATGCTTCTGCAACACCACCTCCCTCCTTCAGTTCAGCTATCCTGGCGACCTACAGGAAACTCTGGCCAGGGACCTGCTCAGTACCCTACCTCTGTCGCTAGAAACTGCCTAACCCGATCCTGTAGTTTTTCAAGGAAGGCACTACAACCCTACAATACATCCCTTGTGTCTTACCTGTTGTTCTATCTCTTCACCTTGCTGTCCGTCCTGGGTGTGCAGAGCCTGCTTGTAACTCCCCTGGCTGAACTTCCTTGTCTGAGTTAGACAGGGCATTGTTCTGGATTGCAATTCTTTGACCCTTCTTTTATTTATTGCTATAACTGTGTCGATCTGATTTTCACACAGGCTTAATAATCCCCAAGAATCCTTCCCCTACAGGACTGAAATTTTCCCACTTCCTCTAATCGGGTGGTTCCAAGGTCAGAGTTGTTGGTAAACTGGGACTCTGCTGAACACTCAGCCTGGGTCCTACCTTTATCTTGCTAAAGGGTTGAATAGGATATAATAGGATGATCCCCTCTGAAGGAAAGCTATCTTGTCATTGTATCCCTCACTGTCCAGCACAGAGCCTTTCACAGATTAGGTGTTAAATAAATGTTTGAGTACATCATCACCATCATCATTGTCAACAATAACATACTACATACCAAGTACTGTTCTAAGCTCCGGGAAATACAAAGATAGGTAAACACAGTTCCTGCCCTCAAGGAGCTTACTTTCTAAGGAAAGAATCAATAATACAAACAACTATGGACATACAGGAAAAATATAGGATAAATAGAAAGTAATTTCAGAGGGAAGGGTAGCATGGGGTGGGATGGAAAAGGTGTCCTCTAGAAGGCTGGACTTGAGGGGAGCAGGGAGAATATTCCTTGCACGTGGGGCAGCCAGTGAAAAGGTAGAGGCTGATAGAGTATTGTGTGTCAGGGATAGTGAGAAGATCAGTGTCCCTAGAATGATCATTGAGTAGCCAGGCTGCAAAGGTAGAAAGAGACCAGGCTGTAAATGACTCTTTAATTTCACTAGTTCCAGATTAACCAAATGTTTCCAATCCACAGTGATTTGGAGGAGGAAAGCTCTTGCTAAGGCATGATACTTGGGATTCAAACAAACTAAAGAAAGACCTGGTATGCCACTTTCTGAAAGTTGGCCAACACCAGTCTACGCCAAGGTACCTTATCTTCCAGAGAAATAGACCTTGGCCAGTTTCAAGTCAGAGTCTTCCAACCACAAATTCCTCTTTTTTTTTTTCCTTCTTAGTACATTTTCTACTCTGCCTTCCCAGGACCACTTCCGCTAATTGGAGAGCCTCAAGGTCAGTGCTATGGTAAATTCAACTCTGCTGACTACTCAGCTCATGCTCTTTTTCTTGCTAACTGGTGTCGGCATCTAGAAAAGGTTTGGTTAAAGGAAGCAAACAAACAGTAATCTAAAATTACAGAATTTATTCCTTCTTCCTTTAAGGCAGTGGTTCTCAACCTTCCTAATGCTGCAGCCCTTTAAGACAGTTCCTCATGTTGTGGTGACCTCCAACCATAAAATTATTTTTATTGCTACTTCATAACTGTAATTTTGCTACTGTTGTGAATCATAATGTAAATGACTGATATGCAGGATGTAGTTAAACTGAATATAACCCACAGGTTGAGAACCGCTGCTTTAAAGCTAACTTTACTTGTACAGGGAGTGCAGGACTAAAGTCCTGACTGACGAACAGAAGAATTATAAGACTTTTCATACATTTTTAGGACCATCCCAATTCAGGATGACCATGTCACAAAACTTGCTGACTTCCATTTGTTACCATCTATATATGAAAAAGAGTTCCTTGCTTGGAAATGCAAACTGACAACAACCAGAGCAGGGTCTATTTACATTTTGTGGTCTCAGGATGTAGTTAAGTGGCAAGATGCCCTGGGGAATCTTACCTCTGGTCTTTGAAGTTGCTAACACAGAGAAAGGCATTTTAAAATCAACCAAAGCAGTTGGTTTGATTAATTCAGACTTTGGCCAAAATATGATATTTAATGATTATCACTGGGTAATATTTCCTCTTTGTGGGTGAGATGTTTACCTCTGTTGGAAATGAGGTCAAGAAACCTCTTTCTAGAATTTTTTTGGGTTCCTGTAAACAGTTGCACCCAGGTGGGTGAGAATGTTGGAGACACCCCCTCCCCATTATACACACCCCAAACAAATGATGCTTGTGTATCTGGTTTTGTGTATGTGTAGGAAAGGTTAATAAAGACATCTAACTATGTTGGGTTCATAGATTTAGAGCTAGAGATCACTGAGTTCAGGCTCCCCTCCATTCTACAGACGAGAAAATTAAGGCCTAGATTAAATGATTTGCCCAAGGTCACACAAGAAGTGTCAGAGGTGAGACTTGAACCCGGATCCTTTGACTCTAGTGCCAATGCCCTTTCCACTATACCACACAGAGGGAACCAGATCTTTCCAATTCTTTTGTTGTCGTTAGAAAGCTTGTACTTTGGCGGCACTATCACTGTCCAGAGTATGGTCTTTAGTTTTGCCCATTTAAAATTTGTTTTTATCAATTCCTCCACTAAGGTTGCCTTAGAAGGGACCTTAGAAGCCATCAAATCCAACCCTTCACTTACAGATGAAGAAACTGAGTCATAAGTTATGTGACTTGACCAGGGTAACACATCTACTGAAAAACAACAGAGGATAAAGCATTGATCCTGGAACCTCAAAGAGCCCAGTTCAATAGGCTGTGTGACCCCAGGCAGGCTACTTAACATGTCAGTGTTCCAGACATCTTCCTAAGACTACATGCGGTAAAGAAAGGGTTGATCTTCATTGGGAGAAGTGATTTCCTCACCTGGGAACTCCATACATCAATGAAATCCCAAGTCTAGTCCCTATCCTGACCTACGTACCATTTGTTGTTGCCACTGAGTTGCTGTTCAGTTCTATCCAACACTTCTTCATGACCCCATTTGGGGTTTTCTTGGCAAAGATACTGGAGGGGTTTTCCATTTCCTTCTGCAGTTTATTTTACAAATGAGAAACTGAGACAAACAGGATTAAGTGACTTGCCCAGGGTCACACAGCTAGTAAGTGTCTGAGGTCAAATTTGAACACCAGCTGCCTCTATATACTATCTGTCCTCTAACCCTAATCCACATATCTAATAAGTGTCTGAGGTGGAGTGGGATTTGAATTCAGGTCTTCCTCACTCCAGGTTTACTGCCCTATCTATAATATCAATCATGCTTCTTCTCTGGGTAATGTAATTCTGGAGAGTTGACTCATATTGACAAGTGGAAAAAAAAGGATTTTCCAATGACCAAAATACTCCTTCTGATCAGAAACAGTATCCTTCCCCTGAGCAGGCTTCATAAACGCTTGCCAAGCTCCTTTTCTCGGTTCTCCACTTTCCAGATGTCTCCCCACACACTAGAACCTTGTATATCAGCACAATTTTATGGATTCGCAGGCACTGAACTGGCAGGGCTTTTGACATCACCTTATCCAATCTTAGTTTAAAGAGAAGAAATCTGATATCGAGAGAATGTTCCTAAAGCTGAGGCTGCCCCCCCTTCCCCCCCCCACTTCCCCCAGGGCTTGTTGCTTTAGTGATTCAGCAGAATCTGCTTGGCAGGTGAAGAGGAGCCCAAAGGGGGTTAGGGCTGCCTGAGACCCCAAAACACCAACATGCCGGGTCCTGCGGAAAGAATTCCACTCAAGTCTTCTCAGCCGAGGAAAAAGTAAAGTTTATTGAAAGTTCAAGTTTGCCACGTGGGGTGCTAAGCCATTTAAAAGTGCTCTCACAGAGCAAGTCTCTGCTAAGCTATTCTACAGCGCTCTCACACACGTGGAGGAAAGATGGGATTCTATATACAGAAAGGTTGTGG
>JAQQSW010001890.1:0-15465 GCA_028646575.1 Pseudocheirus occidentalis
TATGGTGATGATGATGATGACGGTGATGATGATGATGGTGATGATGATGATGACAGTGATGATGATGATGGTGATGGTGATGGTGATGATGATGGTGGTGATGGTGATGGTGATGGTGATGGTGATGATGATGATGATGATGATGATGATGATGATGATGGTGGTGGTGGTGATGGTGATGGTGATGGTGATGATGATGATGATGATGGTGATGATGATGATGATAATGATGATAGTGATGGTGATGATGATGATGGTGATGGTGATAGTGGTGATTCCACTAATACCTGGGGGGGAGGGTTTCTTTTCTTTGTTTTTTTCTGATTGTACCTGGCACAGGCTCACATACTACTAAGTACCTTGAACTCCTGGAATAAAACATACCATACAGAGCTAAGAAATAAGCAGTAGTTTGTTAGGAATAACAGAGAAAGATTTCTTCAACATAGTGGATAAAAAGGAAAACACATTCCATGAATAATGAAGGAGAGTTCACATGGAGAAGTCCCTGGGAAGAATGTTAAGACCTTCTTAGCTGAGCTGATATACAACCATGTTGGAAGGTGTGGGATATAAATAATACCAATCCCACTTCTCTGTCCAGATTCAAGGACAAGATTGTTGTTTTTATTCTCCTTTAAGATTACATTTATTTTCTTGAGGTTAAAAAGCAATGATCTTTTTACATCATTTTCATTTCCAATGATATCTATTCCCTTCCTTACCCAGAAATCCATCCCCTATTACAAAGAATAAAAAAGAAAGAGGGAGAAAATGTAGTTCAGCAAAACCAACCAACACATCAACCTAGGCTAATAGTATATGCCATATTCTAAACACATAATCCCCCACTTCTACAAAAAAAGAAAGGGAATTATATTTTCTCATTTTTTCTTCAAGGGCAAGAATGATCATTATGATTGCATGACATTCCATTTTTGTTGCTCTTTCCATTTCCATTGTGCTGGTATGTATGTATATGCATGTAAACATATATATACACATATATATGTAGAGTTTACCTTGTTCTGCTTACTTCACTTTGCATCCATTCATAAATCTTTCCATGCTTCTCCCTTTTCTTCATAGTCATTATTATTTCTTTTAATTAGATTTTTCCATAGTGTGATAAAAGATGAAATATACAAGGTCATAATATGTTTCAAGAGCTTCCATTATTGATTGGGAAAGAGTACTGGATCTGAAGTCTGGTGGCCTGATTTTGAATCAAGGTTATGGCATCTGGAAGGTACTTAGCCTCTCTGCCCTCAGTTTATCTATATGTAAAATGAGGAGATTGCACTAGATGGCCTCTCTAGTCCCTTCAAACTTTAAATTTTCATCCTTTAATTCTGGCATGATTTTGGGCAAGTTACCCTCTGAGCTTCTTCTTGTCTTTTGTATAAAATAGGAGGAGATTCATAAGATCTTTTATAGATTAAATATTTTATGATTCTGTCATGTCAAAATCCACATCTGAAATGCTGGATGAGTGGAAATGGATGTGTTTACTGCACTTAATTGAAAAGCAAATTGAGACCTTGTAGATCATTTATACAAGGTTCCCACAATGCTTTTCACATGTTCCTCTTAAACTGGTTAGCTGCAACTCATAGAGTAGTGAGGTCTTTCCATCTGGATGATTTCCATTTCCTCTACTGAAAAAGAGGCGGGTATAATTACTACACTTATATTGATGGAGAAACATAGATGGAGACCTATTGAAACAAATGTATGAATGATGAATGATAATTAGAACCCAGAGACGGTAACTAACCCTTAGTGATCATGGTTAACAATTACAATATATCTAGAGTGATTCATTGTCTTGGTAAGCAATCCTGAATTATAAGGAAACGTGGTTCAGTCTTCTAATTTCCAAAACACTAGATTCTAGGTCTCTCTCTTTCATGTAGTAATTAAGTTTCAAGTGTGTTTGAACTGGATTGAATGCTGGACTTCAAGTTATGGGAGGTAGCATGGTGTAGGGAAAAGAGTACTGGAATTAGGAACTTGGATTTACATCCTGATTCTCACATTCCCTACATGACATCAAGCAAGTAACTTAACCTGTTTGACCCTCGGACTTCAAAGGTGCCTTCTTGCTCTAAATCTGTGATTGTAGTATCTTTGTTACATTCTTCCAAAGAGTATTGAAATTGTGGCTCAGATCTTACCTCAGTCATTGTGTTTGTCCTTCATTTTCATAGAGGACCATGGCATCAGAGAAATGATGACATGACTTGCAGTTGACTGATTATGAATGATGGCCAGAAGCTGCCCACTTAACTTGGGGTTTGCTGGCTAGATTCCTTCCTTCCTTCCTTCCTTCCTTCCTTCTTTTCTTCCTTCCTTCCTTCTTTTCTTCCTTCCTTCCTTCCTTCCTTCCTTCCTTCCTTCCTTCCTTCCTTCTTTCCTTCCCTAGTTCTGTGATGATGAGCAAGTCACTTAACCTTAGAAAGCCTCTATTTCTTCATCTGAAAAATGAGGATAATAATAATGCATTTCTCTACCTCATAGGGTGATTGAGGGCAAAATATTTTGCAAACCTCCATGGGCTGTATCAGTAGGAATTGTTGTCTTTATTACTAATGGTTGCACCTTTCCTGGTTTCACAGAACATTTGTCAGACATTATGGTGCTCTGTGAAAGGTTCTTGCCGCTCAAAGCTGGATGCTGCTGCAGATGGGACAAGATGTGGAGAGAAAAAGGTAATGTTGCAGACTGTGATCAAAACCTAGAGGAACAGAGGGGTCTGAGGTCAAGGACAGAGGTCACAGGAGATCAGTCAATGTGCCTAGCAACTGTGGCTAGTCCAGGCAGAGTGCCCAGAGTCAGGCATTTTCATTTTTGACACTTCATTTCATTTCCTGGCACTTCACTGTGGGAAGACCCAATTAGAGAGGAATAGTCCTTGAAGCCACATTTAACTGAGTGACCTTTGGCCAAATACTTCACACTTCTTTAATGGTTTTAATGGTTTGCTATTCTTGAGAGATGGGGGATATTATTGACAGTGAAATTTTCTGGATTGATTATCCAAAGAACCAATTTTCTCTTTTTTCATTTTTTTTCTAAATGAAGAATAAATTGGACAAGTCAGTAGGCATTTCCTTCTGGGGATGCCTGATTTGGGCTGTTAACTTCCTTCTTTAGCACCTGATCTGCCTACATGCTCACAACATTTCTCTGCTTTGCTAGACACTAAGGCTAGATACTCTCAGCCTGCTGGGAGTCAAAATATAATACTGGATTCCAAAGCACTTCCTTGAGAGCTAGTTCTTTAATATTTCTGATTTCACCCATAGTTTTTAGAAGAAGCATAAATGAGCCTTCCAGTTTGGGGGAAAGGGACAGCTTTTTTTTATTTTGGAGGTCAAATGATCCATGAACTTCTTGAGATCTCAGGGTCATCTGAACTGGAGAGGAAAATATAAGAAACAGATAAAAACTGCCCAGCACCTCCAAGAAATGTGGGCTTAGCTTGTAAACACAGTGTATTTATTTGTTCATCCCTGTCTTCTCCTTTTTTACTTTTCCCAAACTGATAGCTAACTTGAAATATTTGGATGCTTGGTTGGTGGATCTTTGGACTGATCCAAATATTTTGAAGAATAATCTGTAATTATACCCAAATAATTATAAAACTGTGTATGCCCTTTGACCCAGCAATGCCACTCTTATATCTGTTCATCAGTGTGATCAGGGGTAAAAGGAAAACAACCTATATGTTCGAAAATATTTATAGTAGCTCTCCTCCTGGCGAAAAATTGGAAACTGAGAGGCTACCCATCAATTAAGGAATGACTAAACAAGTTGTGGTATATGATTGGGATGAAATCCTGCTGTCCTGTAAGAAATGATGATCAAGTTGTTTTTTTAGAAAAAGAAATTGAAAGACTTTCTTGAAATAGTGGAGTGAAATGAACCAAGAGCCCATTTTATACAGTGACATCAATATTGTTTAAAGAATAAATGAACTACTAAGTTATTCTGAATATTACAAGTACTCAAATCAACTACAAAGGACCTATGAAGGAAGATGTTATCCACCTCCAGAGAAAAGATGATAGATAAAAGTATGCATAGTATGGTTTTTCATACATGCTCACATGTGTTTTACATATATGTATATGATATATTTATATATACAATACACATACACATACATACATATCTTTTTCAAATGATGTCCTTCCCTGGTATAGGATGGTGGGGAGAGAGAGACAATTCAGAACTTAAAATGTAATGCAAAAATTTAAATTGAAAAAAGGAAACATGGTTGGCATGTGGGAAAGGAAATTAATTTATTGTTTTTTCAGAGGGTAAAATTAAAAACGATAGGTTAGATTAACAAGAAGGCATTCCTTATTCATTAAAAGAAAGAACTGTCAAAGCACTACCTCAGACAGTAGAGTGTTGCCTGTGACTAGACGTGTCAAAGGCTACATGTCAACTTGTCAGGGGCATTCTAGAAGGGATGCCTGCACCAAGTGGATAGTTTGACTAGGTGATATCTAAGAATTCTTCCAACTCTAATATTATGTGATTTTGAAGGTCAGAACTCTCAAAGGAAACTCTTCTGCATTTATTTCTCTGACTCAGTTCAGAGCTACTTGCTTCAAAAATTGCTGGTGAAAGCAAGGTCCTGAAGTTTGAATTTTCCTGCTGTGAAGATATCTTCTCAGCTCCCTGAGGGCTAAGTTGATGTTGCTGTGAAATTGCTAACTTCCTGACCAATCTTTCTCTTTCATTCTTCACTTCCTCCTGATCCCTCAGTGGTGTATGGCTGGCAAGTGCATCACAGTGGGAAAGAAACCAGAGAGCATCCCTGGAGGTTGGGGCCGCTGGTCACCATGGTCACATTGCTCCAGGACCTGTGGGGCTGGAGTTCAGAGTGCAGAGAGACTCTGCAACAACCCTGAGTAAGTCTGTCCCCTTTTTTTCTCTATTTCTTTTTTGAAAGCCTTTGGATTTGAAATCCTGATGAGCATAATCCCTCTAATTCCAAGCTTTCTGATGAAAAACCCAAACACTAGTTCTCTTCAACCTCAATCAAAGAGGAATAAAAAGAAATGACAAAGGATGTTAAGAGTCCATTAGGTTCTATGTTTGATTAGCTATTAGACCTGCTTCCTTACATTTTGGGGGTTTTGTGGTCTGGACAAATGAGCCAGTTCTCATTTTTTTATGGTTAAATTTGGGATTGGCTGTTTTTTATGTACAGATATCCAGTTGGAATGTTTCTGAATGGCTTCATTCATTTTGGGCAAAAAATATCCCCAGAGTCCATGGATGCATAATTAATCTTTGCAGGAAAGGTTTCTGCTTGATTCAGTCTATCAGTGAAAATTTGTTAAGGGTACCTCCTGTGCATCCTGAAATATTTGATAATGTACATGAACTGTAAGGATTTTTAATGGCCTAATTCTGAGTTTTCCAAACTGTGTTTCACAGAATCCTTGAGTTCCACAGAAACTTGCTTGGGACAAATGGGTAGAGAGGGGTCAGTGAGTCAGTTTCATCATTGGAAGCTTTAGCTGTCATGGTGAAATTACTGATTTAAAAAAATATTCTGTGTTTGTATGACGCTGTATCTAAATCCTTTCATTCTTTCTAATTCTAAATGATACTCTATTGCTTAGTATTAGTTCCTTTTGTGATGGAGAGCAGTCAAATACTATACCAGAAAGATGATAGAATGTGCTGCCATTCACAATCAGAAAATGAGGTTTATTTTACTGTGACCTAGAAAAGTAAAAGCATGAACATTTGAGAAAACTTTTAGCATAATTGGCCCCAGCCTCCCAAATCTTATTGTACATTAATTTATTATCAATTAATTAATATAAAAACTTCACTCCATTATTAAGGTATGGCATGGCTTAGCATATAGAGAGCTGACCAAGGAAGCCTTGGCATCAAGTATAGCATCTGATATATTAGATACTTTCTGCAATGGAAGTTCTCTTCACTGATGAAATCTCAGGGACAGATAAAATTTTTAAAATTATTATTATCATGATGATAATAATGATGATGATAATGACCTTATTGCTTTGGTACAGGGATTTTAATTTAGGGTTCTCAGACCCCATTAGAAGTCCATGGATAGATTTTAGGGGGTCTATGAACTCATATAGGAAAAAATTACATCTTTACTTCAATAGAATTGATTTCCTTTTTTAATCCTATATATTTTATTTTATGTATTTAAAAATATTATCCTGAAAACCGTCCAGAGACTCCATAAGACTTCTGAAGGGGTCCATGACACAAAAATGGTTAAGAACTCCTCCTCCCATTTCTCTATAATATGAAATGACCCTGATTTTGTGAAGGTTGTACCACTGAGGTACAAATCCTGGCATGTCCTTCCAACTTGGAAAACCTCTGAGTACAGGTCCAGAAATAGCTTGTATGACTATTGTACAAAGAGTTACCTCTCTAAATCCATAGGGTATTCCTGAGAGATGATTTTTATTTTATCCTGAAACTAATGAAGACCAGATACCAATAGGTAGAAGGGCTGAGCTAGAAGGAGCATTCATATGCTGGAATCATGGTTTTTTGGGATAATCATAGGTGGTGCAACTGAGATGGAGTCACTCAAGTTAGAATCAGAAAGACTCCAAATCCTACTTTAGATGCCATCTGTGTGACCTTGGACAAATCACTTAACTTTTCTCCCAGTTTCCTCCCATGCAAAACAGGGGAAATAATAGCATCTATCTCAGAGAGCTGATATTTGTATTTATAGTATTAGCTGCTTCTCTTCTCCCTTCCTTCTCCCTCCTAGATGGCCCATTGGCTGCAAATTGGTATGAGGGAATGTCTTATATCAGTCAGATAGATATGGATGTAGATGTGGATATGGATATGGATGATAGAGAGATGGAAATATAGATGGGTATAGAGATAGATTCTATTGATATGGACATAGATATAGATTATATCAATGTGGATATAGATGCATTTCCTTTACTAACATTGGCAGTAGAAACTCTCATTGTCAACACAGGTTGGCCAATTTTAAAGTTGGATTTGCCTGGGGGCACTGAGCAATCCAGTGCCTTGACTACATCACATAGCCAGCATCCGAGGCACCACTAAGACTCAGGTTTCCCTAACTCCCAGGCAGTCCCTTTTATTCCACACTGTCTCTGTGTTATCAGATATCATTATGTGACGAAGTACTGAAAACATGCTGGAATGGACCATTTGATAACATATGGAGTTAGGAAGCCTTCCTAAAAGAGGAGACTTTTGAAGGCAGAAAAGGACATGAGTTTGGCAGAGATTTCATAGTGAGAAATTCCAGTGAATGCTTTTTACAAATATACATATATATATATATATATATATATATGTGTGTGTGTGTGTGTGTGTGTGTATACACACACATACATATATACACATATGCATACATACAAATATATGCATATATATATATGTATGTATGTATATAGTATTTGAGGACATTTTGAAAACACTGTGTTTCATTGGCAGACCCAAGTTTGGAGGGAAGTATTGCACTGGAGAAAGAAAGCGCTATCGCCTTTGCAACATTCACCCCTGCCGCATGGATGTGCCAACGTTTCGGCAGATGCAGTGCAGTGAATTTGACACAGTTCCCTACAAAAATGAGTTCTACCATTGGTTTCCAGTTTTTAACTCAGGTAAGGCATAATGAAAATCCCAGGAACATCCCAGTTCCTGAGCCTCTGCCATCAGTCCCCAAGGAAATTTCATTGTCAAATTGCCAATGGCACCTGAGCTAGTTACATTACACAGAGAAAAGTGTGGTCACAAGTCCAGTCCTCTGGGAATTTATAAACTGAAACAGGCTACCTTCACATGGATAAATCAATCAGTAAGTATTTAGCAGGTGTCCTGTACATTCAATGCTCAATGAGGTATACTGTGAGGGACTTATAGTGGACATATATGATGCAGTCCCTGCCACCTTGAGGAATACTCACACATCCTCTCTCTCTCTCTCTCTCTCTCTCTCTCTTCTCCTCTCTCCTCTCCCCCACTTTCTCACCATATATACCTTTATAGATACACACATACATATATACAGTATATGTGTAATGTTTATTTGTGCCTGCTAAGGGTAGATTTCAAAGATAACATTCCTCAAGAGCAGAGTGCCCACTAGTTGTCCCAGAGGCCATGATTGGTGACATACTTAACCCTACAGCCATCAGGAATGATTAACTTCTCAGATGTCATATCCTTAAACTCATCACTGTTGAATCTGGTAAGAGCTCATTTCTTGGAGATGTGGATCTTCTAGTGGCCAGGGAGCTTGAACTTGACCCTCTGCAAAGCCTCAATTGCATATTCTTTATTCTGGACTGTGGTTCAGATGGACATGATGATCTGGCTAGTGTACACTTGGACTGCAGTGCCCTACAACTTTCCAAAGTTTCTCTCTTTATATCCTACATGCTAGTTAGGAACTTATCAGCCCCTGCCCAGGAAGATATCTTATTAGTGTGAATGACATGAAAAGGATGCAGTTGTATGCAGAAATTAAAATCATCCTTACCATCACTCTTCACCTTATACATATTGGCATAAATCTGAATGGTGTCCAGGCTTCTGAACACTGCTGTTCATATTAATCTGAAAAAAAAATAAAGACACAAAATGGGAACTCATCCACATTTGCTTTCCTTTTACAAAGATATTTATTGGCTTCAGGGTACTCCCTACAAAAATGGAACTTTGGGTAAAGCTTGTACCCATTCAATAACTATACCTTGCAATACCTACAGTAGTGTGCAGGATGATGGCCTATGGCAGCAGCATAATCAAGTGTTATGTCTTTCCCCAGAGAAGGAATTCATTGAACTTTTATAGCTAACAGATGTGAACAGTAGGAGAACAAAAGCTTGGGAACATGATAGGTGTTTGCTAATTCATCTCAAGGGCCATCTCCAGTCATCCTGATCTATATTTTGCCATTGAACCCAGATAGCTCTGGAGGAGAAAGTGAGGCTGGTGACTTTGCACAACCCTCCCTCACTTAAATCCAGTTCACTTGCGTGTCATGGTGTCATCTCCCTGATGTCATGGTCCTCTTCTAGAACAAAGACCAAACAACAACAATCAATCAATGGTATTAGTTATATGTACAAAAAATAGATTTAAGGAAAGAGATGAGTATGGCTTGAAATATTCAGAGAAGCCTTCTTGGGGGAAATCAAACTGATAATGGGCTTCAAAGAGTGGGTGAGATTTGGTCATCAGAGTGGAGAAGGAAAGCAGCTTCCCTAGAATCACAGAGTTGTAACTGAACATGCTATTTGTGGCTTGGAGCAATGGAAGAAATACAAAACCAAAGATAAAAGTAGTAAATCGAGGTAATGTTTGACTATAAAGTACGTTCTATATGGATCAGCATTGTGTAATTGAGATAAAGATAGGGTAGCCTCAGCAGTTCTGTGTCCAGGAATAATGGACCAGAGAGGCTTTCTCATCTCCTCTGATCAGAGTAGTGGCCAAGAGTCCTTCATGTGCAAGAGCAATGCTCCAGGAATCAAACTATTAAAAATGCCTGTTGTCCATAAAAAGTGAGTTCACTTCCATGGGTGACTGGTGATACTGGAATGAATTAGGAACCAGTTAGGAAAAATTCCCATTACTGAAGGTAGGGGGGCAAAATAGATGATTTTCCAGGCCCTTGTCAATCCCTGGTATCTGGCTGTATAATTACTGGAAATGAACTAGGGAGAATATGAAATAACAGTTCTATTTATTAGCAAAAGGATAAAAGTTCCATTCCTGAACTATGAGCTGAGCAACATGGCATTCGGAGTGGCTGTGGTCTGATGGGAAGATCACTGGATTTGGGCTCTAAAGACCTTTGTTCAAATCCTGGCTTTGCAGCTCCTCTGTGTGAGCTTGGTCAAGTCATTTGTTATTATTCCATTCCTCTGTTTCCTCATATATAAAATGATGATAATAATACTTACACTTCTTACTTCTCAGACTGGTGGTAAACAAGACACTTTGAAAACTATGGTGCACTCTATGGAAATGCCAGTCATTAATGTCATTCTTTCCACTAGTTTTCAACCTGAAAGAGATAAACAACTACATAGTGGCCAAGGGCAACATATACCTCTTTGACAAAGAAGCATAAATTCATGCTTTGGTGAAAAATCCCATGTATCTCTATGAGATATATGTCTGAATGCTGGGAAACACATGCAATCTAAAAACCTGAGAACCGAAAATAACAAAAACTAACTTGGCCATCCAAATGGTCACTGCCCGATCTTGAGTTGTAGGACTGTGATGAGTGATTGATGATGGACATACTGGTGGGAGTGTGGAACTCTTCCCTTACAGTGCTGAGTTCATCACTTAAGGAGCCACCAAAGAGTATTCCTTAATGTTCTGGCTTTTATTTTCAGAGATACTGCTGATGCTGTCCCCCATAGAACAGGAACAGACAGGCCTTTACCCTTTGTTGTCCTTGCTGTTGTTCAGTTATATCCAACACTTCGTCACCCCATTAGGGTTTTCTTGGCAATGATACTGGAGTCATTTGCCATTTTCTTTTCCAATCAATTTTACATATAAGAAAACTGAGACAAAAAGGATTAAGTGACTTGCCCAGTGTCACACAACTAGTAAGTGTCTGGAGCCAGATTTGAACTCAGGAAGATGAGTCTTCCTGGCTTCAGGCCAGGCTCTCTATCTGCTGTGCCATGTAGTTGCATTTTCCTCAGTGAAGATGTTTAATTTAGTTATCTTGCAGTGTGTGGTAGTAGAAGGAGTACTAATCTCAGAGTCAAGAGAGAGGCCTGGGTTCAAATCCTGATGGATATTTGTAAGTTCTGTGACCATGGACTAATTCCTCAACCTTTTTGCTCATCAATCTTGGTCATCTGAAAATAGGGGTGATAATGATATTTGTGCTACTAGCTACAAAGGGAGAACTGGGTTGCAGTGGCTAGAGCACTAGCCACAGAGTCAGGAGGACGTACCTGAGTTCAACTCCAGCATCAAACACTAGCTGTTTGACCCTGGGCAAGTCACGTAACCCTCAGTTAAGAAACCTCAATTTCCTCATTTGTAAAATGAGCTGGAGAAGGAAATGACAAACCATTCCCATATCTTTGCCAAGAAAACCCAGATAGGATAATGGAGACTTGGATATGACTGAAAGAACTCAACAGCGAAAGCTACATAGGAGTGTTGTGAGAAAAGTGCTTTGTGAACCTTGAAACCCATGGAAATAAGAATAGTTGACATTTCTAAAGTGCTTTTTCAGGTCTTCAAAGTATTTTATATATAGGGATTATATGGTTGGTGAATTCGTTGGCATCAGATAAAATCATGCATGTAAAATTGGAGGGTAGAAGGAAGCAGGGTTATGGATCTGTGATTTTGCCAGCATGGGGAATATTCCCCGAATACCAGTGCAGATTGGCAGCCAGTCCATAACTTACAGCCTTAGAAAGTTGTCCTTGGAACTGAGAGAGGCTGTGGTCATTCAATTAACACATGAAAAGTGTTACCTCAATAGGGTTCTTTACTCTGTAGGTAGCCCTCTATCTACTCTCCCATGACCATTTCGCCAATGAGGAAACTGAAGTAGTGAGTTTAAATTCACACAGCAAGTAGATCTTAGAGTCAGAATTCTCTAGTATGCCACTCTGACTCTTCTACTAGTGAGGTAATAGTAAATGGGTATCAATGATACTTGTTTCTAAATTGAGGTATTCTGTAATTCACAATCACGTAGCATCACTGGGAGCATAATGGTGTTAACTAGATGGGTTTTTTGATGTAATGTAGTTTGGGTTGATTGGAAACACTGAAGTTTTCTACATGTAACCAAACCCAGTGTCCTATTCCTACTCAATTTTGGGCATGGTGCGTTTTCCACCTGCATTTCCTGACAAAAACATGCATGCTGATGGAATAATTTGATAGGTTCCCTCATCCAATTTCATGTTATAATCTAGACATGACATATTTATCTATTTTTGTTTGGATATATGATGGGTATGTGATAAGGGTTCAAGAGTATGTTATATATACATATATGTACATAAATGTGTGCATATTTAAGGTTTATAACATGGGAATCCTGGATGTTTCAGAACAAAACCCTTATTCTTAAATTAACATTATGGAGGCTAAACTTGTTTCCCCACAACACTTTCCCTAATGCTAGTGTCCAAGACAGACTATTGGGCTGCATGCCTGTAGAGCCCATGCAATATTGACAGCACCCATGATCACGATAAAAACCGTAACTATAAATATCACATGACATTTGATCACAAAATATAACAAACTCTCAATATAGAGGACAGAACCAAAGCATTAATTTAGACACCAGAAAACTAAATCCCCAAACCAGTCAGTTGATTCCATCAAAGTAGCAAAGAAGTTAACAAGCCATAACAACATAGAGAGCCACGCCATTCTTCAGCCTTCCCACAAATGAATACAAGATCAGTATTTACTCTCCTTGACTGAGCTCCTCTCTTTCCCATCATCTTACTAGATCTGGCTCCCAGCCTCCTGTGGGCTCTGCTTCCTTTCAGCAAACTCCTCCCCCCACAGGCTCCATGTCACTATATTTAGCCTATTGAGGAGCAGAGTTTATCTTCAAAGCAGGGAAGCATCCTGTGGGCTCTGTTCCACTCTTTCACAAATTCCCTCCATCACAGGCTCCATGTGATTACATTCAATCTATTAGGGGGCAGGTTTATTTTCAAAGTCGCGAAGGTCTTCAAATTCCTCTCTAGGTCTATTAAGGAGCAGGGAAGATCTTCAAATTCCCATTCCCATTACAATGCCTCCTAGATCTGACTTACTGTGATTGTGCTTGCATCCTTATGGTCTAATGTGGGACATTTTGGTAATAATGTTGTAGATTAGGTAAAGAGTAGGGGTAGGGAGAGGCATCCTAGGGGTCAGAAGATCTAGATTCTTGTCCTAGATCTGCCTTTAAATTACCACGAAACTCTAAACTAGTGACCTTGTCTCTCTGGACCCCAGTTTCTTCATCTATGAAATGGAGTTAATAACTTTTGTCTTGCTTATCCCATAAAAAGTTATCATGAAGTTCAAACAAAATAATGAGTTTGAAAATAGTTTCCAGTTTAATAATTCAGTTCAATGAGTCATTCATTACACACCTCACACAGTCGAAGGCACTGATAATTGGCACTGGGAATGCTAGGCAAAAATGAGAAGAAAATCCTCTAGAAGCTTATCTTACCTTAGGAATTGGAGTGAAGAGGACACAGCATGTAAACAAATAAGGAATGGAGCAATTCAATAAAATAATTTATGGAGGGAGAAAACATTAACCATTGAAGCAATCAGGAAGTCTTCATGGCAGTACCTGAACTGAGCTTTGAAGGAAGAGAAGGATTCTGAAAAGAGGAGTCAAAGGAGGAGTGCCTTGGAAGCCAAGGGATGCTCTGTGTTAGTGCAGTGAGGCAGGAGATAGAATGATGAGTACCGAGAGTAATTAGCAGTCCAGTTTGGCTAGGACATTGAGTATGTGAAAGGGACTGAGGAGCAAAATGACTGTAGAAGCTATCATAGAATTCTGGAGATGAGTGGGATCACAGAGAACACCTCATACAACCCATGGCTGAAGAAGCAAACCTTTTACAAGACATATGATATATGGCCATCCAGCCTTTGCTTCAGGACTTCCAGGAGGAGGAACCTTCCTCTGGAGGCAGCCCTTTTGACTTTTGGGTAACTCTTAACATTTTGCTGACATCAGGCCTCAGTTTACCTCTTTGAAATATCTGCCCCAGTTCTCCTACTTCTGAACTTAGAGGCCAAGCAGAACAAGTCCATTTTTTTCTCCTGTAAGACAACCCTTCAGGGGGGGCGGAGTCAAGATGCCTGCATAGAAGCAGGAGAACTCTATGAGCTCCCCCCATAACCACCTCAAATACCTATAAAAATGACTCTAAACAATCTTTAGAGCTCCAGAATACGCAAAATGACAAAGAAAGAAAGCTCCCATTGAAGGCAGCCCATCAGGTGGATGGGAAGGGTTCATTGCAGCTTGCTGAGAGCACAGACCAGTATCACATGAAACCATGGCATTAGCCCCAGGGAGACCAGGACAAGCTGCACCTAGAGCATTCATGAGAGCAGATCACTGGCAGCTGTGGCAGTTTCCAGACTTCTCAACCTATGGGAGCCAAGGACAAATTGAAAGGTCAGCAGAACTCTGCCAAATTTTGGGGAAAGGAGCATGTTTGATTGTCTGCCCCCAGGGCAAAAAAGCAGAGGAAGGGGCAGTCCTGCAGCCTCCTCCACATGGCAGCTTCAAAGCTCGCAGCCTGCGGATTGCAGGGGGGCCAAGTGATCATTCAAAGGCTAAGTGCCCTTGCCTTAACCTGCCTGGATGGGCATTTGTGGCTTTGTGTGGTGGTCCTGAGGTACATGACCAGTAAGCCAGAGTTGGTGGGGGCTGCAGAGGTGGTGGTCCTCTAATAGCTCCAGCAGCTGCAAAAACCCTAGAGATTTGGGACAAAGCTTGCCCCTCTGAAAGCAGAGTTCTACTAAGCCCAAAAGTCAAGTAATTGACTAGCAACATGAGCAGGCAAAGGAAGCAAAGCAAGTTCAGCAACCCAACTTTAGATTCCTTTTTTGGGGACAAAAATGATCAAAGCATGGAATGGGAGGAAGACAACACAGTCAGAACTCCTGCGACAAAATTTTCCAAGAAAAATATGAATTGGTTACAGGCCATAGAGGAGCTTGAAAGGGATTTTGAAAACCAAATAAGAAAAGTGGAAGAGCTTCTGCTGTGGTTGCCATTGGGGCTATAGAAGCACTGCAGCCATGGCTATCTGGTACTCCATGGCTGTGGGCCTCAACAAGGGCCACAGAATTACCAAAAATGTTTCAAAGCAGCAACACTGCTGCCACTGTGGGCATTTGACCAAACTCACAAAGTCTGTGAGAGGTATGATCCAGGAGGTGTGTGGATTTGTCCCTTATGAGAGGTGGGCCATGGAATTGTTAAAAGTCTCCAAGGATAAGCAAGCCCTTAAATTCATCAGAAAAAGGGTGGGAATTCACATCCAAGCCAAGAGGAAGACAGAGGAGCTCAGCAATGTCCTGGCTTCCATGAGGAAGGCTGCTGCCAAGATGGACTAAACAGGACCCTGCCAACCTTTCCCACTTAAACAATAAAGATTTGACCAAAAACGTGGAGGAAAAATTGGCAAGAGAAATGAGAATGATGCAAGAAAGAAAATCATGAAAAAAGTCAACAGCCTGACTGAAGAAAATAACACCTTAAAAAATAGATTAACTCAAATGACAAAAGAAGCCCAAAAAGCCAGTGAGGAGAAGAATGCCTTACAAAGTCAAATTTGCCAGATGGAAAAAGAATCTCAAAAGCTTTCTGAAGAGAATAATTCCTTCAGAATTAGAGGGGAGTAAATGGAA
>JAQQSW010001891.1:0-15452 GCA_028646575.1 Pseudocheirus occidentalis
AACTGAAGTGACTATGGAACAGAATCTTGTAACCTAAAAGTGAACAAACAAGTTAATTTAAAAAATAATAATAATAAAATAAAATTTAAAAAAGATAATAAAGTTATAACAGAACAAAAAAAGAGTATTACATGTGAAACTTTAAATCTCCATTACATGAAACTTTTTAGAAATATGTAATAAATGTAACAATTTACTTTTAAAGGTTTTCTACTTTTCTCTTTCCTTCTGAAATTCCTTGTGGTCCATTATAAACACTTTGAAAATGCTTCATTGACCTGTTCTTCTTTTTTGGTGAGGGGCATTATTACTCTTCTCTCCTCCCCAAATTCTTGTCACTATAATGAAGAAAAAGAAAAGCACAGTTCTTGCAATATGCGTAATCAAGCAAAAGAAATCCCTGCATTTCCTGTGTCTAAATGTGGAAGTTTCATTTTCCACATTGAGTCTCTTACTTTTTTGTAAGGAGATGGGTAACATAGATGTGTTGGTTCTCTAGAATCATGGTTGATCATTGTGTTGATTATGGTTTTTTAAGTCTTTCAAAGTTTTTCTTTATACTAATGTTAAAGTATCTCTTGGTGGTCTCTTGATTCTGTTCACTTCCTACTTCATCAGTTTGTATAAATCCTCTGCAGTTTCTTCAGAACCATCCCTTTTGTTACTTTTGATCAAATGAAATATTTGTAAATGCTTAGCAGTGCCTCTCACTTAGAATGTGCCATATAAATGCTAGCTATCATCATCATCATCAACATCATCAATCTCTTATGGCACAGTGACATTCCATTTACTCTAATATTTTATATCATTCCTCTGTTCATGGACATCTTTTATTTCCAGTTCTTTGCTATAACAAAAATAACTGCTGTGAATATTTTTGTATTTATGGATCCTTTCCATCTCTCTCTGATCTCTTTGGAACATAGGCACAGTGTTGGTATCTTAGGGTCCAACAGTATGCATGGTTTGTTGTTTGGCATAGTTCCAAATCATTTTTCAAAAATTTTTGATGAGGTAATTCATATCCCCATTAAAATGTACCAGTATGCTTTTTTTTTTTCCTTACCTCCTCTAACATTTATCATCTTGTCAAATTTTGGGAATATTAGGTAGAACCTTAGAGGTTTTTTTTTATGTTGAGTCTCTCTAATTAATGGTAATGTGGAGCACTTTTTTATATGAACTATAGGATTTTTACCCCTCTTATTATGAGGTTTCTATTTCTGTTGCAGCCATCTGTACCTGTATAGCTCATTTAATTAATCCCTTTGACAGATTGAACCCTTCACATATTTGAACAGTCTTCCTGCTCCCCCATCCCCACCTAAATAGTTTTTTCTCTTGCTTAAAGCATAGTCCTCTTATTACAGTGTGACCATTTCCAGTTGGGCTGCTTTCCTGGACTGAATCAGTCTTTGGAAACTCATCTTCCTGCAGGATCGTATCAGCTCTAGAACTCATACCTCCTTAGTTTTTGCCTGGCCCTGATAGGCTGTCTGTCCTTCTGATCAGAGAAGGTAGAGGGTAGACATTAGATAGCTCTTCCATTTAAGGAGCATGCTGAGGGAAGCCATCTCATCAATTTCCACCATACTGCAGGACTTCATCATTACTCAGTGTTAGGTATACCTCTGACCCCCTTTTAGCTCCTTTTTATGTGTCATCCTTCATTATTGGCTCTTTGAGGACAGGGACTGTCCATCTTTTATCTTTCTTTGTATCTCCAGCACATAACACAGTGACTGGCACATAGTATGTGGTTATATGACATTGAACACCTTTTCCTGCTACTCCAGGTTGATGGTGTCTCTCTAAAACTGGGGTGCCCAGAACTAAATAGAATACTTCAGAGGATTCTGTAGTGTAGAGGATTATTAGTATCTTCTTCATTGATCTTCTGTTAATTCAGTCTTACACACTGCCCTCTCTCTACTTTAGTCTTGCCTTATAGCCTTTTTGGGTTCAATAATTTACCATCAGTGCAATAGCTGACCTTGTTGCTGTGTTTGGCCTCACCGAAGGTGTTTGACAACATGACTGAAAGCATCATGCTATTTTCAGTCATGTATCACATGGCTACTCCATAAAAGTACAGTTTGAGTTCTGTTATGCAACTCACATACCAGGGGATGAGTATAATTTTGGACACTTATGCCCTGGAAGAGAGCATATAAAATGGTACGTGTCAGATTGACACATAGAACTGACTTCACTGGGGAGGTCAAGAGGTTTTCTTTCTACTTTTTGTAATTAAATTAGTGTAATATTATATAAATTAATGTCTAAAATAACTTTATGAAGTATCTAAAATATATATATTATGATTGTAAGATAATTAGTATTGTCTGTTTTCTTTTACAGAACCTACATATATTTTCCAGTCTTCGTTTCTCATGTGAAATTGTTTTTTCACTTTTTGTGTGTATATATATATAATTTTTTTGCCTATTATCAATGTAATGTGTATGTCTTTTCAGTCACATATTACATGGCCACTCCATAAAAGCACAGTTGAATTCTGTTATACAACTAACATGCCAGAGGATGAGAATAACATCAGAATTATATGCTGGTTTATTATATAATGAGAGCTGTAATATATGTCTCTATGTATCTGGAGGGCTATGATTCAGCTTAAAGTACACTTACACTTAAAGCTTTGTAATGAGAGCCTACATCATTAAAGTTTTTAGTATATACATGATCAATTACATAAGCCCCTGTTACTTTGGCACAAAAATAACTAATATATTTTCAGAACCAAGAAACTGTTGTTTGGGGTGAGGTACAAACATTCGCCAATATCATCACTAACATGATCACTTATGAGGATACCTTCAATTTGTATAGTGTATTGTTTTTCAAAGCACTTTCATTTTCAGTATCTAAATTGATGAGGAAACTGAAACCCTGAGAAGCTAGAAGATTGTTTTACCATAGACAATTAGTGACAGAGCTGAGATTAGAACCTTAAGTACAGTACTTTGAATTCATGTTTTTTTTGTACTCTATGATTTTACCTCTCTGGGTGGAAAGAATAAAAGAAAACAGTTATATTTTTATAATCAGCTATAGATTATTTTTCATGAGTAACAGAATTAAAAATAAACTGAAATTGGTAGAATAGGAATGAAAAATTATAAAATACACTTAAAAGAAGTTGCATGGTAATTTTTATTTTGAATCAAAAATGTTGAGGTGTATTTATTTTCTCTTTATAATCATTTCACTTAAATTCTAACCCCATTATGCTGCAAGAAGAAAAAAGTCACACGTGGCTTTAGTTTGCTTGGAAAAACTAGAAACTTGCTACCACTTTTCCTTGTCCTGTTCAGGTAGTTCATTATTTTGTTGACAATCCAGTTCCATTAATCTGGTATTTTGGAGAAAATTACTTACAGACCTTAAATTCTGTGCTGAAGGTGATCAAATAGACATTTGAATCCCTCATGTAAATGATGTCTTAAAGTTAAAGTAAAATCTACTTTCCAGAAAGTAACTGTAAAACTATTTTATGCAAGATTTCATGTGGGATACCTTAATGGTTGAATAATAAATTTTACCTCATAAAAATGAAATTCAATAATACAGTAGCTTTCTCAGCGCAGTAGCATCTGGTCGATTCTCATGAGAGCCAATATTTTCCAACTCATTAGGATCATGTCGTTCTGTATGTCGTCAACATTGACTTAGCCAAGCTACCTTTACTTACATAACCGCCAAACTATTAAATAGGTCTCTTGTGGAGTGAAGTCAAATATTCCTCTTATTTTGCTTTTGCCTTAGAAGAAGAGAAGAAAATGTGCATACTGTAACATTTAAACATCTGGTCTAAACCACATCAGTGTAGCATTGAGGAAAGTAACAGGATTCTGTATTCTTCCCAGGTGTGCTTATAAAAAGAGTTTTAGAGTTGCTGTATAGTTCTTTAACCATTTAGGAAAGAGGTTGAAAGATGGTGATATGCTGTTCTAATATCTCTGTTATAAACTTTTTTCCACCCTTAAAAAACAAAAACAACAAAAAAGGACCAAGAAACTAATTTTAAATTAACTTGTAATGCATGCTGTTGAACTCTATTTCCTTTTTGTATAGGTACTGATTCTGACTGTTTCATGAAATATCAGCAGAATTTATTTCTTGTTCTAGACTACAAATAAAACTCTTCTTGATAAAATACAAGTATGGTAATGCATCGTTGCATAAGAGTTGCATAGTATGAACATTTTAAATCATTCCTTTTGGGATAAGGTCCATCATACTTTTCTGTTCATTCTCTGTTTTTGCACATAGTGCTTGACAAAAATAGTTATTGTACAGGCTTTGATATCTTATATTCAGGATGATGTTGATTACAGAGCAACTGATAACCTGTAGAAAACTTGAAAACATTTATTAATACTATTATAATTCTATAGTTATCAATATTTTAAATTTGTGATCATGAAGATAGTAATTAATTATAAAGTTTTTTTGGCTTATGACAGATTGTATTTATTGGAAAAATATTGTACTCTTTGATAATGAAGACTGAAAACTCAGGTTCTTTGTTTTCCTTTAAGTATCATTTAGTATTTATAAAAAGTTTTGAATAGTTCTGGTGATCTTCTTTGAAGCCTGGTGACCAAGCGACTGAATTTATGGTGTCAGTTAGTAAGACATATATATTGCTGATTGATTGAATTAATTTCCAAGAATAATTATTAAGAGGTTTTCTATGTTTACTGCAGGGATCAGACTTTTAGAGAGGAGTATAATACCTTATTAATCACCCTTAGATATTTTTCTTTAGATTACAGAAAAGTAGATAAAAGACGTCTTTCCTGTGTGATTTATCGGTATTGTAGAAAAGCTTCTGGTTATAGTTCCCTAACAAATATGAAATTTCAGCATTGGTTGATGATAGTAATCATGTGAAACTAAAAGAGTAAAAATGAAATTTATGGAAGATTTTTTAAAATAGTCATTTTTGAAAGGATAGCTTACCAGTAGTTCTCAGCATAAAATTTCTACCTTCCAACATCTTCACCTCATCATCCTGTGTCCTGCTTGTCAGTCACTAGAACATTATACTTTTTGCCAGGTTCACTGAATGGTATAATCTGTGAAGGTCCAAAATGGACAAATAAACTATGTATCATGAAGAGTAATGACAATCACTTTGTGTTTGTAGGGTATGGTATAATTTAAGGTATTGTACAAATGGGAGCAAAGAGTTAGAAATCATAGGCATGGACATCCACTTAAATACTTAATGAGTTTAACAGGTTGGACACAGAAACTGTTAAGCCTTCCATATGTGATATATAAAATTATGCTTTGAATTTCACTCACATCAGATGCTTCCTGTTTTATAGAAAATTTAATTATATAGTATGAATTAAAATATGTATCTTTCAAAAGTATACATATACTTGTGCTTTGGAAATATTTTCTCTTTCAGCAGCTGTTACAATTGGACTTGAATTTATTGAAGCCATGAAACATATGTTTATTTGATCAAAGCAGTAGTTGCATGATGAAGTTTACACAAACTGATTCAAAGTACACTTTTGTTATGTAAAATTTCTAGAGTGATGGTTACCTTGTGCATATTTTAATGCAATACCACAGCAATTATTGTGGATTGAACTCTTGAGTGACTAAAATGGAAATACAAAAAAAACCGTAAAATATTTGTTTGCTTGTGTTGAAACTTGTAAGCTACAGCATAGTCTATGGGTGAAAGTTTCTTTCAGATAGCAATGGAATTTTCTCTTGCAATATTGTATTAAGCTAAATCTTTTCCAAAATGATGTTCTTTCTACTTTTTTCTGACGTGTTTTGTGTTGGAATTAGGTGTTTTTTTTTAAAACTATATTTGTATTTTGATAAGGATTAATACTCGTAGTAGTATTATTTGTAGTAGTAATAGTAGTAGTAGTAGTAGTAGTAGTAGTAGTAGTAGTAGTAGTAGTAGTAGTAGTAGAAGAATGTAATCCTCTAGTAAAACAGAAGTTTATCAAAAGCAAGGTAATATTTTTATTTGCTTTTTGTATCATCAAAGCTACAAGCATAGTGCCTTTCATATAAGTGTACATACTTGTTGAATGGAGGAATAAATTATGTAAAATTATACATTATGAGATCATGTAAATTTAAATCCATTTGTATAAGATTTTAAAATTCATAGCTATTACTTTGCTTTCATGAGAATTTTATAATCAATAACTCATTGTGTAGTAAGGTGAAATCACAATACCAGGATGATGATGACTGTATAAATGATTTTTTAATTCAAGCTTCTGAAAACTCTTAATTTAAAATCAAACTTTAAGATAAATGAAAGAGAAAACCAAAATCACAGACTACTTGTGTAGTGCCTATTCCCCAAGGACCTTAGAGTTCTATATGGGATTTTTTTTTAAACTATGCCTTACTTATTCTTATGAAATAGAAAGTTTGGTGGCACCCAAACTTCTTGAGAAAATTACTAAAAAGTCATCTAACAAAAAGATCTAACAGGGGTCAAAAATAGAAGTTGGTCTGCTGACTATAAGATAGTGTTTTATTTATTAGAACATCCTGCCTCTTCTAAAGTTCAGAATGGTTTGTCATTATCTTAAGTATACTTCAAAAGTATAGACAGCGCTTTTGAATAAATTTATGTTTTAGATCCTTTGAAATTTCTTACTGACTTTAAGTTAGTAAAGTTAAGACCATGATCTGCAAACTATTCATCTAAAGACTAATTGTTATTAATCTGTTTCACATCTTAGTTTCTTTGCCATGAATTAGTTCCCTCCCCCCACCCTTACTGTTCTCCTTTTTGGCTTAATATTTTGAAAACTTTCATGTTTGTTTTATTCTAATGTATAAAAGAGTATTTAAATATATTAAGTAAATTTTCATATATTATGCATAATTTATTATATATAACATTTAAGGGAAATTACATATTTAAATATTTCTTTCCAGTGCTTTTCTAGTTTTGTTAATGTGCAAAAGTTAATGTTAGGCTTATAATGTTAGACTTTAAAAAATCAAG
The DNA here is from genome assembly GCA_028646575.1 of Pseudocheirus occidentalis. Classification (NCBI taxonomy): domain Eukaryota; kingdom Metazoa; phylum Chordata; class Mammalia; order Diprotodontia; family Pseudocheiridae; genus Pseudocheirus; species Pseudocheirus occidentalis. The sequence goes on from JAQQSW010001891.1 coordinate 7,031, forward strand.
ATATATGAATCTCATTTTTAAGAGAATGGTAATTTATATGCATTTCAAATGATTATTTTACTAGACCAGTAGTGAAAAAGACATAGCTATAGCCACAACTTCATTAATTGTTTTGAAACCAGTGATAATAGCAGAATTTATATAGTACTTCAATAGTACTAACAGAATTCCTCTTTCTCATATCTATTTTTATTTATATATATATATATATATATAAATAATTTAATTCTTATTATCCAAGTAATACTATGGCTATTACTATCCCCATTTTATAAGTGAAAGATTCAAAGCATTTAGTTGAATTGTGTAATCAAGTGTGGGAGCCAGGATTCTAGTCTAGGCCTTCTGTTGCAAAGTCTATTCCTTTCTTCTGGAAAAGCCCATTCTGTTTGAAATTATTGAATGTGTAAAAACTTGAGTGATATGTAGATAGGAAGAAAAAAAAAAGCATTCATGAAGTGTTTACTAAGTTCTAGGCATTGTACTAAGTGCTGGTGATGCTAGTACAAGTGAAAAGATAGTTCCTGGCCTAAAGGAGTTTACATTCTAATAAAGGAAGAAAACCCACCAAAGGGAGCTAAAAAAGTGGAGGTGGAAGTGGTGGAGGTTGAAGCCATCCAGCCTAGAGGTCTAATGTTGAAGTCTAGAAAGTCAGGCATAGGGCAGGGAGGGAAATGTAAGCAGGCCAGCCTGGGCCTCTTCAAAATGGAGGCTTAAGGTTGCCTCACCAGTGGGGGATGAGAGATATTCATGTGGCAGGATATTCAGTAGTGAATAGGACATAAGGATTTTAGGGTGGGATGGGATGGTGAGGCTGTAAGTGCTGAGAGAAATTGAAGGATGAGACATAGTAGAGGCCTGATTTTGAAGTCAGAAATAGGGTCAGGAGGGGAATGAATGCAGTCCCTTCATTCATAGATAAAACCTTTGTAGGATTATTTAGAAATAGACACTTTTGTGGGAATAAAGGAAGGGGGAAAACACAAAGATGGAATGAAGTCTATCCAAACTCATTACTCCTATTTTGTGTCAACCTTGACTGATGTTTTTCTAAGGAATCCCCAAAGCAGGACACTTGAATCTTGTCTCCATGAATACTTTGCAGTATAATTATTACATTTCACTTTGAAACTAATTCCTTTCCACCTTCTTAGTTCCTCCTATCATGAAATAAATTTCATTGCATCTCAATAAAAATTTATTAACCACTTACTCTTTTGGCAGGATCAGTGTTGCTGCTACCTGTTTGTTTATAAACATTATGATCATGATAAACAGATTAATAATATTCTTCCTACTCCTAGGAAATGGACTATTCTCTTTTATTTTAAAATATTTTCTTTTTTTTTTTCTTTGACCTACATTGAATTTTGGTGAATCAAAAGTAGACATTTTTGTGTTTTGAGATTTGTTTATGGTTTGCATATCCACTAAGTACTTGTCCACTAAACTTCCTGGAATTGAATTGTGATACATAGAATATTTAAAAGAAATTTTTTTAAGTAATTGAAGAAGATAGAACAGAAGTGACCTGACAGATATTTGTTAGTCAGTTATATTTTATTCCTTTTTATATTGTAGTCATAAATAATTTTTCCTAAATATTGAAAGTATTAGTAAAGTGCTTTCTTCAAAACAGTCTTATGGGGCAGGTAGCAATCATACTATTAACTTCATTTTAATGGTGGAGAAGTTGAAAAATAGTGATTTGGGCCATGGTCATATAGCTATTAAGTATCTGAACCAGGGCTTGAACTCAACTCTTTTGTCTCTTAGAGCAGTGTTCTTCTTTTTGCTTTCAGGAAACATCTAATTTATCTCTTTAGCTCCTGACATAGTCAGAATTTGAGTATTGCTGAAGAGTTCTCATTTGGGTAGAGAGGAAGAGTAAAGGAAAGGAGAGCTTTCTCTGAACTGCTCCAGTTAACTTGTTTGGTTGTTGGCGCAGTAGTGAACATGTGAACCTCATATGTATACTGTGATCAGTATTAAACAATGGAGTAATGTTGGAAAGTGATCAACTTTAAGATATGTCTTCATGTCCTAGGAAACTCATCTCTGAGAAATCTTATTATCCTTGGTACTCACATCTCATCAGCATCATCCATCCCTTGGATTAGACTTTCTGACCCGGAGGGCAGAGGAATGAACTTCAAAAATTTCATTTAAGGAAGGGGCTCAGCACAGCTTTCTCCCCATTTTTCGCCAGCTATGTTGCTTTTTGACTCATTTGGATTTTATCATCAGAGTGTAAGTTCTTTGAAAGCAAGCACTATCTTTTTCTTTGTAGTAAATTGCATGGTGCTTGACACATAGTAGGCACTTAATTACGTGTTCATTGTCTGACTGACATTAAAGTCAGATGTTACTGGAGAAAGTGGATCAATTGTCCTTTTTTTTTTTCCTGCCACACTCCTACTGCCTGATCTATCTTCTCTTTGCTTTTTTATTTCAAAGAGTTTGATTTCATCATTGTATATAACTATTTTCAATATAGAAGGCCACCTTACCATGCTTTAATTAGCTTCATGTGTTGCTTTGGACAAAAATAAATTGCAAGCTGATAACCAGCTTTGTGGTGGAATCATAAGAAGCAAGGATATTTGTTATCCAAGAAATATACAGTCTAACTTACGAACTATATTTTAAGCCTTGTAATTTTGTTACAGCCCGCCAATTATTGTTTCCCCCTAGAATAACTTACTAGTGGATCTGCTCCTGTAGTAGTCTAGGTCTGAGGTGATGAGAGCCTGTGCTAGGCTGGTAATAGGAGTCAAGAATAACTCCTAGGTTTGGGCCTGAGGGACTGAGAGGATGATATTGCTCTCTACAGGAATAGGGAAGGGAGGAGAGGGCCAGGGTTTAGGGGGAAAGATGATGAGTTCTGTTTGGATGTGTCGAGTTTTTTCAGTTGTATATGTCTAATTGGAGAAGGAGACTAGAGGTAGCAGAGAGGTTGCAATTGCACAAGTAAATGAGGTGCTTAGGATGCTGCACCTACCAAGAAGTGTTAGTATGTGGACTTGAATTCAGCCCCTCCGACTCTAATGCCTGCTTGTTATCCACTATGTCATGCTTCTTTTCTACCCTCTAATTAATAATGTCAAATGAAACAGAAAACAGATATTCACCAAATGTGCTTGCATTATCATCAGGGATATTCTGTATAGAGTCCAAATAGAAGACTGAATTTATATTTCATTTGCATCCAAGTATTATATTATACTGATTCCGTTAAGCCCTGTAACATGACAGAGTCTCCTAAATGAGAACCTGTGTGCTAACCAGAAGTTGGCCTAACTACCAGTCCTTTGCACTTGGGCTTTTCAACACATCACTTGACTGAAAGTATTCTTTCAATAATTTATTTATTGTTGACTCCAGTGGCATTTTTTTTCTATCCATTCTTTTTTTTTTTTAAATCTTTCTGCAGCAGATAGTCTTTATTACCTGGATTTTTTTTTTTTTAATATTGCTCTCTCCCAGTTCTCTTAATACCTCTCTGAATGTGTCCTCTAAGTCTTCATTGCGGGATCATCTTCTTGGGCCATGTTCACTTCTGTTTAAACACACTTGGTGATCTCATCAGCTCTTATAGATTCCACTAAATCAACACTAAACAAATAATAATAATAATAATAATAGCTTACATTTATATGGTGCTTACTATGTCCTAGGCACTTTGTAGAACTCCTTGCAACTAGTATCTGATTTTATCTTCACAACAACACTGGGAGGTAGGTACTGCTGTTATCCCCATTTTACAGATCAGCAAACTGAGGTCAAATCACTTGTCCAGTGTCACACAGTTAATAAGTTTCTAAGATGGACTGAACTCAGATGTTCCTGACTCTAAGCCCATTACTCTAGGCACTGCACCACTCAATTATCCATCCCTCGCCTGTCTACTGACTTTTAATCATACAGCTCCAATAGGATATCCTATAGATAACTCAGATTCAACATATCCACAACAGAATTATCTTTCTCCATAAACCTGCCTCTCTATCGTCTCTATTTCTGTTGAAGGCAACACCATTCTTTCAGTTGCTTAGGTTTGTAGAGTCAGGCTTGACTTGTCATTGTGACATCTCCCATATTAATTTAGTTGTCATTTCACCAACATATTATTAGAGGTAAGGGATGAGTGAGAAGGCAGGATTCGTGGAACAGAATATCTCTGCCATGGCTACCACTATAATTAGAGCTATCATTACCTTTTGCCTGGATTATTGAAATAAGTTTCCAATTTAACTTCTGATAAATGATTGCTGCATGAATGAAAGAAAAAGCTAGTGTATGAGTAATGACAGTATTTTTTCAGATTATGAGATGTAGATGAATGTAGAAGATATAAATACAGTCAACAAACGTTTATTGGCAAATACTAGGTAATGTGGATTCAAAAATGAAAGTAAAAGTCTAGTTGGGGAAAGACAACTTGAGCATGTATAATCATAGCAGAATAGATACAAGATAGCTGTAAGATGATTTGATGGAGGAGGTGGGGAAAAGCATTAACAACTGGGGATACGACTAAAGTCTTCATGTAAAAGGTGGTGCTTAAGTTGAGCCTTGTTGAAAATTAGAGCTTCTTAATGGTAGAGGTAAGGATGGCGAACATTCTGAGTATGAGGTATAGCCTATTCACATGTCCAGAGATGGAGCACTAAGGCCAATTTTAGTTGGACAATAGTATATGTGAAAGTACAGTAAGGTAGGATACTGGAGTGATTTGCCATTTCCTTCTCTAGTTCATTTTACAGATGAGGAAACTGAGGTAAACAGGGTTAAGTGACTTGCCCAGGGTCACATAGTTATTAAGTGTCTGAGGCTAGATTTGAACTTAGGAAGAAGAATCTTTCTTGTGCTAAGCCTGGCAGTCCACTATCCACTGGGCCACTTAGTTTCCCTTTGAAATGGATATCATCTTATAAATTCCTTCAGAAAGCCAAGTTCACTTAGTGCCTCCACTTCCTCACCTCTCACTCTATTCTAAACCCTTTCCATTCTGATTGTTTCATTTTAATGAAACTGCCATCTCTCAAATTACCAGTGTTCTCTTAGTTACCTTTTCTCAATCCTTTTCCTTCTTAGCCTTTCTTTACCCTTTGACACTATAGATTACCATCTTTTCCTTGATACTTTGTTTTTTTCTAGGTTTTTGTGACACTGCTCTCCTTCTACCTGTCTAACCAGTCTTTCTCAGTCTCATTTGCTGGGTCTTCTTAATCATTAATCATGGCTGTCCCTAAGGTCTGTCTGAGGCCTTCTTCTCTTCTTTCTCTATACTCTTACTATTTGTTGATTGCATTGGTTCCCATAGGTTCAGTTATCATCTCTATGCAGACAATCTTTTTCTTTCTTTATCTATAGATCTCCTGTTCTCATCCCTGTCCTGAGCTATAGTTCCTCATGACCAGCTGCTTTTTGGACACCTTGAATTGGATTATCTCTGAGTATCTCACATTATTATGTGAAAAATAAAACTATTAACTTACTACCACATTATCCCCTCCTAATTTTCCTGTTACTCTTGAGAGTACTGTTATCTCAGTACCCAGGCTTAAAAGCTTGATGTCATCCTTGCCTCCTCACGGCCACTCACCCCCATATACAATCTATTGTCAAATGTTGTTATTTCTCTTCATAGTTTCTTTCATATTTAGCCATTTCTTTCTACTCATGTAACAAATAACCTACTGCAGGTCAGGTCAGCTCACATCACCTCTCAGTCTTCTGACTTGCTTTACTGCCTCAGTCTCTCCCTGTTCTAATCCACTGACCACTCAGCTAGCAAGGGAATTTTCTTAAAGTGCAGGTCTCACTATATCACATGACACTACTCAATGCACCCTACCTGAAAGCTCCAATGACCGTTAAGTACCTCGAGGAGCAAATACAAATTCTTATTGTTAGCATTTTGAGCCATTCACAGTCTGACTCTTCCCTGTGTTTCCAGTTTACTCCATATTATCTTCAGTTCACATAGTTGGCCAATCCAGTGACATTGGCCTACTTTCTATACCTTCTCCATGGTACTCCATTTCCCAACTCTGCATTTTTACTACATGTTGGTATGTCTAGAATGCTTTCCTACACCTCTTCCTCTTGGTTTCCCTGGCTCTTTCAAGGCTTGGCTCACATCCCATCTCCTGTAGGAGGCTTTTTGTGGTCCCTCCACCACCACCTTCACCCTCAACCCACACTAGTGCCTTTCCTCTGTGCTTATTTTCCATTTACACTGAATGTATCTCTTATACTTTGGTTTATGTCTTGTTACCACTAATAAGTGAGTTCCTTTGTATCACCAGTGCTTTACAATAGTGCCTGGCACATAATGAGTGCTTAATAAATGTTATTAACCTTCTGACCAACTAAAAAGATACTTCATGGTCATCTTGAACAGGAAGTGGTGACTACAAAGAACTAGCATGCATTTATCAAGAATAGGTCATACCAGACTATGTGGGTTTTCTTTTTCAGTAAGTTTACTCAAGTAGTACTTCAGGGTATTGCTTTAGGTATACTATATCTAGATTTTGGTGCAGCATTCGATAGTTATCTCATACTATTCTTGCAAAGAAGATGGAGAAGTGTGAACTAGAGCATAATACAATCAGTTGGATTCAGAACTGGTTTAATGGCTAGACTCAGAGTGGTTGTTAATCATTTAATGTGAACTTGGCAGAAGATCTCTCTGGCATGCTTGCAGGCATCTGTGCTTGGCTCTGTGGTGTTTAATATTTCTGTCAGTGTCTTGGATAAAGGCATGATCATCAGATTTGCTGATGATGCAGAACTGAAAGGGATACCTAACCCACTAGATAACAGTCGGGGTCCAAAAATGTCTTTGGTTATAGCATTGGTTTGAATCTAATATGGTAAAATTCAGTAGAAATAAATGTAGTTCACTTTAGGTTCAAGCTTTCATGTTTACAAGTACAGGATGACAGGATCATAGTTGGACAGCAGTTTGTCTGAAAAAAGAACTTCAGTTTAAGCAAAATATAAGTATGCTCAGTATTAATCAGTGCGACATGGTAGCCACTCTGCCTTGATAGCTCCCCTCTCACCATTGTCCCTCCCCTCAAAAAAGATGAAAAACTGTGTTTTTGGGCTGCACTAAGAGGGCCAACTTCTAGGAATAAGGAATATTGTGTTCAGTTTTTGTGTGATACTTTACAAAGCATATTAAGAATATACAGAAGAGGCTAGATGACCTGGTTGTTAGAACACTGGACTTGGACTCAAGAAGACTTGAGTTTTAATTCTACCTCAGAACCTGATAAATAAGTTAACCTCTCTCAGTCTCGGTTTTCTCATCTTTCAACTTTTCAGGGTTCTTACAAGGATAAAATGAAATAAATTGGTAAAGTGCTTGCAAACCTTAACATGCAATATAAATTCCAGCTATTATAGTAAAAGACCTTGAATCCATGTCCTATAAGAGGTGATTGAAGGAGCTGGTGATGTTTAGTCTAGAAAATAAAAGATTTTAGGAATATGATAATTTTTCTTTAGGTGTTCCAAAGGCATTTTAAAATTTGGTCAATTTGCAAAGAAAAAAACCCCAATCCCAACTCCAGCCCCACCCCACCCCCCAAAAAAGAATGATGCATGTAAATCTTCTGTACTATACTTATTGTTATTATACTCTTTAATTTCTAGTTGATTCATGATTCATTGATTATAATGTTTTTAAAATTTAGATATTTATCTGGAACTAGTCTGTTCTTTTTTTTTTTAAGGTATCATTTTCTTCAGTCAGGTTGTTGACTTGCTTTTCATGATTTTCTTGCATCATTCTCTTCCCAATTTTTCCTCCACTTCTCTTATTTGATTTTTTTAAATAAATTTTTTTGTTTTCTTGCTTACATCATTCATTTTCATTACATTTTTGAATTACAAATTTTTTCCCTGTCTTTCCCTTACCCCAACCCCAAAACAGCAATCCCACTGTGAAGCCCCTCCCCTGATCTGCTCTCTAACTTTCTGGTAGGGCAGGGAGGGTCTCCCTACCCCAGCCCCTGTATATCTTAATTTCCAATTGCAGGTATTGTAGAGCTTTAAATTCTAGATTCTTTCATTTCCTCCCTTGTCACCCACCCCCACTGGAAGGACAATCAGTTCAGTACAGGCTGTGGATGTGTGATTATTCAGGACATCTTCATAGTGGACTTATTGTGTCACTGATCATATGTCCCTCCTTCCTATCCCTCCCCACCTTGTTCTGTTCTCTATCCTGTCCCTGTCCCTTTTCTGAAGTGTGTGCTTCCAGGATCCCTCCCCCAGACCCTGCCCTCCCCTCTCTCATCCCCCCTCTCATCCCCGTGCCCCCTACTCTCCTGTGTGGCATGATGCTCAGTTTAGCGTTTATGCCTTTTCTTCCCTAAGCCAAATTCAATGAGAGTAATTGAAA